>CAKOES020000337.1:0-13814 GCA_933207985.1 Pelobates cultripes
ATCAGTAATCCAATAACCCAAGGGGGTGCCAAATCCCTAATCCAATAAACCAAGGGGATGCCCAATCTCAAATCCAATAAACCAAGGGGATGCCCAATCAGTAATCCAATAACCCAAGGGGATGCCCAATCCCTAATCCAATAACCCAAGGGGATGCCCAATCCCTAATCCAATAAACCAAGGGGATGCCCAATCCCTAATCCAATAAACCAAGGGGATGCCCAATCCCTAATCCAATAACCCAAGGGGATGCCCAATCACTAATCTAATAAATCAAGGGGATGCCCAATCCCTAATCCAATAAACCAAGGGGATGCCCAATCCCTAATCCAATAACCCAAGGGGATGCCCAATCCCTAATCCAATAACCCAAGGGGATGCCCAATCCCTAATCCACTGAGCAATTAATTAAAAAAAACACACAGCTGCTCTTCCCCTCCCAAATAAAACCAATAAATATTAGTATTCATTAAATTCTCTAATTATAACTTGTAAAGAACATGATAAACATACTTCTTCTCATCGTTTTGCTGAAAGCTCGTCCACCCGTCCATCCAGCCCTATTTCTTCCAATCAAAAGAACTTTAAACAATTGCTTTGTGTGGAAATCATTGTGCTGAGTCTGGCAGACCATTTGGGGAAATCAAAAATGTAAATCTAATGCAAACAGCGATATTTCTTGTACCATGTTGTGCAATGCTAACATTCTGTGATGTTCTTAAATTCCCTCTTTGTTTTTCATATTAAATTTCTTCCTGTTACCAAATCCCAGCTCCTGTCTGTAAAATTCTGCAGCATGTAAGTAACCAGATTGTTCTATCTATACCTACCTTGATTTAATCTCCATACTTTTCTTATTTTTCTAGAAGTGTTCTCCTAAAATTATTACCCACTTTTAAACATAGATTTCCAACAATACTAATAATAATGTAAGGTGAGAAATCGCTCCAATCCATCACTCTCAGCCAGTAGTGTAATCCCAATGCTGGAAAATTACTCAGACCCATCACACTCAGCCAGTAGTGTAATCCCAATGCTGAGGAATTACTCAGACCTATCACACTCAGCCAGTAGTGTAATCCCAATGCTGAGGAATTACTCAGACCTATCACACTCAGCCAGTAGTGTAATCCCAATGCTGGAAAATTACTCAGACCCATCACACTCAGCCAGTAGTGTAATCCCAATGCTGAGGAATTACTCAGACCTATCACACTCAGCCAGTAGTGTAATCCCAATGCTGAGGAATTATGCAGACACATCACACTCAGCCAGTAGTGTAATCCCAATGCTGGAAAATTAATCAGACCCATCACACTCAGCCAGTAGTGTAATCCCAATGCTGAGGAATTACTCAGACCTATCACACTCAGCCAGTAGTGTAATCCCAATGCTGAGGAATTATGCAGACACATCACACTCAGCCAGTAGTGTAATCCCAATGCTGGAAAATTAATCAGACCCATCACACTCAGCCAGTAGTGTAATCCCAATGCTGGAAAATTAATCAGACCTATCACACTCAGCCAGTAGTGTAATCCCAATGCTGAGGAATTACGCAGACCCATCACACTCAGCCAGTAGTGTAATCCCAAAGCTAATGTTTAAAATAAATGGAAATACTAGCCTTTTAACAATTTCCCCCCATAAAATCCTTGCAAACTGATGACAAGATTTCTCCTCATCAATGAGATGTTATTATTATTCATAGGGATCATATTAACTGTTCTAGCTCTGCATATCCTGATCAACACATTAAATAAGCATCTTGATCACTATAAAAACAGTTATCGAATTTGACTAAATAATCTTGTAATTCCATGTATTGAATCTTCCTTATTCCTATACTAGTTCTGCTGTTGTAGGTAAAATCTCCTTTCCTCAACTCTCATGGAGTGTCCTTTTTCCTGAGGTCATCATTTTAGCCATGTATTTATTTGAATACTGTTATCATATCCCTCGATGAGACACCTCTTCTTTCCCCGGTGTAAACAAATTAAACTACATTTCCTTTCTTTTCAAATGAGATTTCAATTTCTCTTTATAATAATACAGTTAATTCTGCACCTAAATGCTGGTCTTGAGAACTGGAATCTTATCAAGGCTTTTGTATTTATACTGATCACTAAGCACTAAAAACGTTTTGTTTGTTTGTTTAGTAAAGCTATTTTCATCTTCCTCACATAACTTGGACTTCCTCTCCGCTTCCCCCATTTCACCATTCTACCATACACCAACTGTACATTTGTTTAGGTAGTATGCCAGCAAACTCTACTACATTAGGAAACCATTGCTTTCGCCCCTGTGTTCTTATATCTAACTTTCTCTAGATTGGAAACTCCTTTTTCATAGGACCATCATGTTACCGTAATTGAATTATTTTATTCCTCTGTACACTGTTGGGGAACATCGTGCAATGTATACTAATAATGTCTTATTCACTAATTTATTTCCTTGAGATGAACTGCTGGTTACAATATTTCAATCAATGTCGATAAATTAAAATCTTCTGTCTGTTACGTGGCTCCCCCTTAAGGAGGAGGGGGTGAATCTTCCTCGCTGTTTGTGCATCATCCAGACACCACAATCACAACACGGACAAAACTAACACAGGAAAGGAAGAAGTGAAACACGTATATAGATGAAAACCCAAAGCACCTCTCTAGCCGTAACATCACATGATGTACCTTCAATAATAGAATGTCACAATGTCTGGATGGCTGAACGATTTGATCACCATAAGGGCACAATGTTTGTCTCATAATGTATAAAGTAACTGCCAACTACAAAAAAAATACAAAATTAGAAACTTTGTATGGTCATTCGGCTTTAATTCTTACATTTACATCAATGACTTAAAGAGGTAACCCATCCAATGTTTCTATGAGGTCAAACCGTCTACAGCAATGTAAGAGTGGCTGAGAGCCCAGTGCCCATCCACCCACTGAAGATTGGATTGCTAGAGTCATGCGTTCCATGGGATTTATTGAATTGGTCCAAAATCAAGAGGATGGTTTCAAAGGAGATGAATTGGGCAGCCGAGAGGAGAATGCCTTTGTGCTAAATTATAGACAAGTTTTAAGGTTTTTAATTACTAAAGGGGTAGGGGCATAATCTAAAGCAATAAAAGGAAACCTAAAGGGTAAAAATAAAAAAATATATATGTATTTTAACCTTGGAGTGTTTCTTAAGAGTTCACAGTCTATCGTACATCCCGTAGTACAGTGTTAGGAATGTGCAATCTGATTTGCAGCAGGGAACCATTAGCAAAAAATAAAAAGGTACATATGCCGTCTGCATTTATTGGATGTTGAATTTTGGTTTGATCACTCATAAGCTAATTTACTAGTTTCGTAGTTGTATCTTATTACATTCAACATTATGCCCATTAAAGGCAACAGTTTGAATCAGTCTGCAACGCACATTGGGATTCCGATAGCTATCTCGTAGAGTGGTTTAACAAAATAGACCTGGATTGAATTAAATTGTGTGTCTTGTAAAAAAAAAAAAACTATTATGTCTGAGATTTGAAAAAGGAAAACAGCTGATAAGATCTATTGCCACGATTTATACAAACCAAAAATGCATGTTTGGGATTGAGTTACCATTAAGTGTCCACCGAACGCGCAGTAGCTCACTTATTTGAGCCAAAATAAATATTTTTTTGACATGAATATGTGAAAAACTTGCACCGCAGAACTTTCCATTTGTCAGAGAGCTATCAGCGTGCAATGTGATCCATTCTAGATTATGCAAGCGGCTCTAAAATAGGGAGCCCACATGAATGAAATTAGGAGTTTGGCTTTCAAATCCACAGGAATGAAACCTTTGAAGAGGAATGAAAACACAACGCGATCCGCAGAGTGAATGGAAAATTTGAGAAACACGGATACAGTGTGTTTTTCCCATCAGCGAACATCAAGCGAGTAAATACGGAAACTGATGTCTCCGTATCGCATAATTCATGCTGTGCCAATTTATGTTTCCGAAATGGCCCACATTGACCACATTCACATACAATACGAGTCACTTACAGGAAGGCAGACATTTGAACCTGTGCTAATATTTAAGATGGATTCTCTAATTATCTACACCTTTGTTTTTCACGTACTTTAACAGTTATTTCTCTTTCATTTCTGCATGGTGTGCACAATATCAAATGTGTATATAACATTATTAATTGCATTTTCAGTTGAATTTGGGGAAACCGCTTGAAGCGTTTGTGGTGTTGACCTATTTTCATTAATTTTGTTTGATTTGGTCATTGCTAACAGCTGAACGTCTATACATTTTGAAAAAAAAACTGATTTTCAAAGGGGGTTGAAAAATGTTGGTTGTAACTGTAAATGCCAATGTGTCATATTCTTTGTGAGTAAGTAATATAGTGGATTTGCACAAATAAGAGTAAAAAATAACCAAATGGGCAGGTTGTCATTATATTCTGATAGTTAGGTACATCCTAAAGTCTAGAATATAAACCCAGCTTAGCAGGACAGTAAAGTCAGGATGGTCCCCTGCCAAATGGGACATAACCATTCGGCTGCATAAGGGGCCATTTGGACTGCAAAATCCCTACATCCCAACAGACATTGTTCAGGCTACTCAATAACAATATCCGAATTTTGCAATTCAAGCCCGAATGGTCTGGATTTCAGCTGGATCTAATATGTTCTGAATCCAGACACATGGGGATAATACAGTATATACTTATAGTCTAGAGCAATAGTTCCCAAACTTTTTGTATTAAGGCCCACTTCAATGAGCGAACGCAGTGCTATGGCATTCTGCATAAAAAAAAACAATGACATGGTATAGTAGGGAGAAATTATATGTCATAAGTAGCTTTATTTAAGAGGGCTTAACTACGGTCTGTATGTCCAAATGGGGTCAGTTACCCCTCCTACAAAGAAGGCCCCAACCAAGCAAGAACGAAAACACTGTTGATTTGCAAAGTGCAAGTCAGAATAACGGAGCGCTATAATTCTGATAAGTTATGAAACATACAGGTGTGCAATATAAAACATACACAGATGGCTTGATGTGTGTTGAAGAATAGTGCTTCATCACAGGCTTACCATCCTGAACATTTTAAACTGAACTACTGAGAGCAGTGTCCTTATTTTCACTTTTAAACGTTTTTGCAACTTTTTTCATTCTTGGGGGGGGAGGGGGGAAGGGGTGGAGAGACATGTCAGCTGGAGAGACATTAATAAAGTTCATGAACCGGGGGGAAAAAAACTAAGAAACTGTTACTTGAACATTGAGATGATGAACTCTGTTAATCAGCTTGTTACCAGCATTTGTCAAAGAACAAAACCCCATGGTGATGTTTCTTTTAATGGAGACATCGAGACTCGTCTGTATTATTTGTCCTTCTAGCAGTTCTCACTTCTTCCTTAACCTTCTGAAATGTTATGTTTAAAGGCTGACCCGGTGAAAAAGCCTGCAGGGAGTATGAAATATTTCTGTAACATTATTATGCGTTCGTTCTTAAGGAGAATGTCAGAAGTCAGCATTATATGTGTGTTATGTTTCACATTTTAACAAGTCTTGTTATATCTTTTAGATGAGGTTTGTTTATTTTTTGACCCATCGATCTGATGTCAACGTACCACCAAGGAGATCGGTAGATATATGAGCAATCCTTGGAGTTGGGGTAGCCAAAACGAAGAACCACAGCTGTAGAAAGCATCATGGCAGTCCTAGTTCGTTAGGATCAAGCTATTGGCCACCCATGCTTTGGAGAGACCATGTCTAGACGTATTCAGCTACAGTGACATGAGGTCTAAACCTCTCAACATATTCTTCTGACATTTCCTCAGTGGTGGGACGGAGGAGAAAACAGGAATGTATCAGATTAGAAATGGAGTGACATTTCCCCTCTCAGAATACTTAATTCAGCACTTGGCAAGCAGCTGTAATTACAAGATACAACCTTAGGGAACCATCAAATCAGACAGTTTTAACCACTTTGATGAAATATGGTTTTAAAAACTAAATCTCTATGGCATTGATGTATGAGAGGAGTGGATGTTTTAGAACATGAATTTCATAACTATATTTTTATACAGAGATCTATTCAGATTGCAAAAATCTGTAAAAATCCCAAATTGTGTAGTTCGGGTTGCCGCTAATTATAATTTAGAGGCACGTTTTTGAGATTGACTTCAAAAGTGCTAATTAAATTAAAATGATACTGTGTGTATGACTTTGTACCCGCCAACAAGATTAATGATCTAAGTAACCCCAAACTTCCTTACAATTTATGTTTTTTTGCATTGCAAATTGAAACATGAGGTTATAATTTGTGATTTTAAACTAGCTGTGAACAAGCATTATAACACTGAAGGAAAGTCAGATCCAATGCGTCTACCTGCTAAATAAAGTGGTTGTCACCCACCAAATATTTTACTCAGTAGAACTTCTACTGAGAAGTTCTCTCAAGGGGACACATTGGATTCAGTGTTTCTCTATATGAGAAGCATCAGATTGGTGAAGAGCAAAGATTTGCCCATGTAGGTCCCCAATACTTCTTTAGAGACACATTGATTTGGACCAAGATCATCCATTATAATGACCTGAGAAGTGGGGTAGTCACTGTTGTAAGGAGACTAACAAGGGTCTGGATACAGGTAAGTTTAATGTTGGTTTTATTATTATATTAGTATTCTTTGCTTTTTTATTTTTAATAGAATGGGAACCTGGATCTACAGCGTAGACACAATATATTGATTTTTAACTTTAAAATGTTTCTTAAATTCAGGTTAACCCCTACATGGATATGTTTATTGACTACAAAGTTAAAGGACCACTATAGTGCCAGGAAAACATACTTGTTTTCCTGGCACTATAGTGCCCTGAGGGTGCCCCCACCCTCAGGGACACCCTCCCGCCCGGCTCTGGAAGGGGGAAAGGGGTAATAACTTACCTTTTTCCAGCGCTGGGCGGAGAGCTCTCCTCCTTCTCTCCGTTCCTTCTCGCCGCTGAATGCGCCACATCGGGCTAGCCGCGCCCATTGCCGCATAGGAAAGCATTATAATGCGATGGACGCTATGCGTTTCACTGTGATTTTCACAGAGAAGAGTGCTTCTAGTGGCTGTCAATGAGACAGCCACTAGAGGATTAGGGGGAAGGCTTAACCCATTCATAATTATAGCAGTTTCTCTGAAACTGCTATAATTATGAAAAAATGGGTTAACCCTAGAAGGACCAGGCACCCAGACCACTTCATTAAGCTGAAGTGGTCTGGGTGCCTAGAGTGGTCCTTTAATGATATAATTTATATATCAAATGATTGCATATTAGATCCTCAGTTTGCGCATTTCTTGGGGTAATTTGGAGATATTTTAGAGAAGGCTTCTAAATATATTTCCGCTATTTTCAAACATCATCACAGTGTCTACGTTTTACAATTCATGTGGCAAACATTTCTGACATACAAACTTGCTCTTTGAATTATCTCAGTTTATAGCACTATTAGAACATATTACATGGTGTGTTATATTATCTCAGTATATTGTGCAGGTTATTATATTATTACACTTTATT
The DNA here is from genome assembly GCA_933207985.1 of Pelobates cultripes. NCBI lineage: Eukaryota > Metazoa > Chordata > Amphibia > Anura > Pelobatidae > Pelobates > Pelobates cultripes. Next base: position 7,549 of record CAKOES020000337.1, read on the forward strand.
GTTTTATCAAGTAATGTATTATTACAGCTCATAGTGCAGTTTATTGTATTACTGGAGCATATTTGTCAGATTATTGTATTGTGATTTATAGTACAGCTTGGGTATGGTAGGAATGTGTCCATGCTTTGTCTGTATTGCAGAATTCATATTGAATGAGATTGCTACTCGGAGCTCACAATCTGTCACTGCAATGCATGTTAAATTAACTGTGATGATTCAATAAACTGAAACAATATAATATGAATCCCATGTCCATTAAACTGTCATATCAAAATATTTGTAATAGTTTAAGCTGTAATACAGTACTTTGTGACTGTATTACATAGTAACATAATCTGAAATAATAAAATAAACTACAAACAGCTCTAATGATACAATAAGACATACTGGTACTGAAACCTGTAAAAATGCACTAAACTTTAAATAAAATAAGTTAGAATGATTCAACAAGTTGTAGGTATACACAATGCTGTATTAAAACGATGAGCTGTAATAATATAATGAGCTGTAATAATACAACAAGCTGTAATAATACAATAAGCTATAATAATGCAAGATGGTGTAATAATACAATAAGCTGTTGTTATTATTGCCATTTATATAGCGCCAACAGATTCCGTAGCGCTTTACAATATTATGAGAGGGGGGATTTAACTATAAATAGGACAATTACAAGAAAACTTACAGGAACAATAGGTTGAAGAGGACCCTGCTCAAACGAGTTTACAGTCTATAGGAGATGGGGTGTAAAACACATTGGGACAGGAAATAGCAATCAAATAAGGTGGCAGTGAAGCAGAGCTGGAGGAGAGAGTAAAGTGCTGCCCTTTAGGAGAGACCCAGAGACAGGTATGTGAGGTAGAGGTTACTCTGGGACAGGGGCGGACTGAGAACCCTCAGGGCCCCCGGGCAAAATAAATCAAGGGCCCCCTTACAGGCCCCACCCATACTCTGCAGCAAGCGCCACCCTTGTCCCGCCTCCATGCACCGCCTCCAGCCACACCCTACACAATCTTTGGACACAAGGAACAAAAGGGCAATAAGCCCTTCGAGGCCCCAGTAGAGACTACAATTGAGGGCTAATGGGCCATGGAGGGGGGTCTTTCTAGCGGAGGCTATCTCAGTGTCCTTTAGAGTGTGTGTTAGAAAGAATCCCCTCCAAGCCCCATTAGAGACTACAATGGAGTCTAAAAGGCTTGGAAGGGGGTCTTTCTAACAGAGGCCATCTCAGCGTCCATTAGATATCCCCTGCTGGAAACAGTCGCCTCCAGGCCCCAGTAGAGACTACAATTGAGGGCTAATGGGCCATGGAGGGGATTTCTAGCAGAGGCTATCTCAGTGTCCTTTAGAGAGTGTGTTAGAAAGAATCTCCTCAAGGCCCCATTAGAGACTACAATGGAGTCTAATGGGGCCTGGAGGGTGGTCTCTCCAACACTCTGGTTCCTATTCACAATATAGCAACACAACATAGCTCACTGATACCTAGGCCAAGTTGGCTCCTCTTACCTTAATTACTGTTGCTGGCTGGCAGTCTGTGGGCTTGCTTGCTGCGACTGGCAGGCTGTGGGCTTGCTGGCTACTGCCGGCAGGCTGTGGGCTTGCTGACTGCGGCTGGCAGGCTGTGGGCTTGCTGACTGCGGCTGGCAGGCTGTGGGCTTGCTGACTGCGGCTGGCAGGCTGTGGCTTGCTGGCTGCGACTGGCAGGCTGTGGGCTTGCTGGCTGTAAGCCTGTGGCTTGCTGTAGGCCTGTGGGCTGGCTACTGGCCTGTGGGCTGGCTAACTGGCTGGCTACTGGCCAGCCTGTGGGCTGGCTAACTGGCTGGCTACTGGCCAGCCTGTGGGTTGGCTGGCCGGCCTGTGGGCTGGCTGGCTACTGGGGCACTTGTAGATTATTTAAAGAAATAATCCATGCACAATAACCACTACTGCTCCAGAGTAAGTAGTCAAACCATTTAAGAACAGTTTGACAACTTACCTGGGATCTGCTGGGATATGAGGCTGTAGTAGGGAATAGGAGCAGTGGTGCAATGTGTGTGAAAGGTTCAGTGTGTGTGTGGGGGTGTAGTGTGTGAATGTGTAGGGTGTGTGGGCAGTGTATGTGTGTGGCAATGTTAGTATGGGGGGCTGTGTATGAGGGTCTGTGTGTATATGGGTGGGCAGTGTATGTGTGTGTGTGAGGCAATGTGTGTAAATGTGTATGGTGTGTATGGGGGCAGTGTGTGAATGTGTATGGTGTGTGTGGGGGCAGTGTGTTTATGGGGCTAGAGTTCACTCTCACCACTGCGACCACCAGGAATCCCTGGGGGTCACAGTGTTGAGAGTGAACACTAGACCGCAGCTCCAGGGCTAGAGTTGACTCTCGCAAGAGCGGTAACGTTGCCATGGTAATCGCAGCAACGCTCTGTGCTCGTGCAAGAAGGACCCAGAGGAGCTGCAGGGTGAGCTCCCAGGTCCTCTCTTCCTTCCTCCCCTGCCCGCACGGTGCCTGCGGACAGGGGAGGGGGGGCAATTGCCCTGTTGCCCCCTGGATCCACCAGTGATATATACAGCCCTTCTGTGTGCCTTTTTGTCTCCCCCCCGTCCCTCTGTATGTTTCTTTCTCCCCCCTCCTTCCCAGTCTCTCTTACCCCTCTGCCTCTTTCTCCCTCTCTTCCACGGTTTTCTCCCCCCTTTGCCTGTCTCTCTCTCCCCCACATCTCTCTTCCTCTTTGTCTCTTTCTCCCCCCTCCCCATCTCTTTCTCCCCCTGTGTCTCATTCTTCCCTCCTGTCTCTTTCTCCCCCTCCCTATCTCTCTATTCCCCCTCTTTCTCCCCGTGTCTCCGCGGTCTTCCCTCTCTGTCTCTGTCTCCCCTCCCATCTCTCCAGTTCCCCCCTCTTTTCTCCCCTGTATCTCATTCTTCCCTCTCTGTCTCTCTTTCTCCCCCCTCCCCATCTCTCTATTCCCCTCTTTCTCCCCGTGTCTCATTCTTCCCTCTCTGTCTCCCCATCTCTCTATTCCCCGTGTCTCATTCTTCCCTCTCTGTCTCTTTCTCCCCCTCCCCATCTCTCTATTCCCCCTCTTTCTCACCCTGTGTCTCATTCTTCCCTCTCTGTCTCTTTTCCCCCCTCCCCATCTCTCTATTTCCCCTCTTTCTCCCCATGTCTCATTCTTCCCTCTCTGTCTCCCCCCTCCCCATCTCTCTCTGAACCTCTTTCTCCCCCCCTCCCCCATATCTCTGTTTCCCCCCCTCTTTCTCCCCCTCCATCTCTCTGTTCCCCATCTCTGTTCCCCCTCTTTCTCCCCCTCCCCATATCTCTGTTTCCCCTCTTTCTCCCCCCCTCCCCATATCTCTGTTTCCCCTTTTCTCCTCTCTCCCCATATCTCTGTTTCCCCTTTCTCCCTCTCCCCATATCTGTTCCCCTCTTTCTCCCTCTCCCCATCTCCTGTTCCCCTCTTTCTCCCCCCTCCCCCATATCTCTGTTCCCCTCTTTCTCCCCTCCCATATCTCTGTTTCCCCTCTTACTAGAGTCAGAGGGGGGCCGCGTTCATCATGCTGCAGCCGCCGGACGGGTGGCAGCCTCGCCGGTCCGGCGGCATTCCTCTCACTAATGCTGAAGGAGGGAGGGGCATGGCTCTCTCTCATGCTCCTTTGCGGTTCCCACATCCTGTGCTGGAATTGTGGGAACCGCAGGGAGCATGACAGAGAGACGTGCTCCGCCTCCTTCAGCGTTAGTGAGAGGAATGCCGCCGGACCGGCGAGGTTGCCACCCGGTCTGGCGGCTGCAGCATGAAACGCGGCCGGCCTCCTCACAGTGTGCCACCGGACCGGCCACCCGGTGGCACCTTCCTCTGAAGTCCCCAGATGCCGGGCCCCCTGAAGGCGGCCCTGGCGGCGGGCCCCCCTCCCGGCCGGGCCCTCAGACCATGTCCGAAGTGCCCGACCGGTCAGTCCGCCCCTGCTCTGGGAAGCCATACGCTTTCCTAAAGAACTGGGTTTTAAGGCACTTCTTAAACGATTGAAGACTAGGGGAGAGTCTGATGGCGGTAGGCAGGCGATTCCATAGGAAGGGAGCCGCCCGTGAGGAGTCCTGCAAGCACAAGTTGGCCGTACGGCTGCGAGCATCGGACAGGAGAAGGTCACAGGCAGAGCAGGGAGGCCGAGAAGGGGCATACCTATGGATCTGTGAAGAGATATAAGAGGGGCTAGAATGGATGAATGCTTTATAGGTGTGAGTTAGCACCTTGAATTGACTCCTATAGGATACAGGAGGCCAATAAGCTGTATTAATTCACTGAGCTGTAATAATACAATAAGGTGTAATAATACACTGAGCTGTAATAATACAATAAGCTGTAATAAGTCACTGAGCTGTAATAATACAATAAGGTGTAATAATACACTGAGCTGTAATAATACAATAAGACGGCAGAGGAAGGTTGGAGGGGATGAGGAGTAAAGGGTCAAGCTGATTGGCTTCTCTTAACAAGTGAGTTTTTAGGGATTTTTTGGAGGACTTCAGAGACTCGGTCAAATGTGTCACAGAAGGGCATTCCATAAGGAGAAAGCAGCCCTGAAAAAGTCCTGCAGACGGGAGTCTGAGGTGCAAGAATGGGACAATAACAGGTTGCTGGTGGCCAGTAACAGGTTGCTGGTGGCCAGTAACAGGTTGTTGATGGACAATAACAGGTTGCCGGTGGAGTGAAGAGTCTGGGCTGGAATACATCTGCTAATGAGTAAGGAGATACAAGCAGGGGCCGCTTATGAAGAGCTTTGAACTGAATACTAAATGGAACAGGAAGCCAGTGTGAAAACTGACAGACGGATGAGGTGTGAAATGTTCTGCAGGTAAGGTGAGGTGTTCAGTACAGACTGTAGAGGGACAATATGGGCACTTCTCAGGCCGGCAAGCAGAGAGTTACAATGATCAAGTTAAGGAAACAACAAGAGCATGGACAAGCATCTTAATTGTGTCCTGAGTGAGAAAGGGGCCAATGCCAGAAAAGTTTTTTAAGGTAAAAGCTGCAGAATGTAGTGATAGATTGTATGTTAGGAGTGAAAGAGCACTCCAAGGCAACGCGCGTCTGGTGGAGCGGTTATGATTACACTGTTAGCTTGAAGTACAACATTAACAGACGTAACATTAGAGGGAGGAAAGACAGGGAGTTCGGTGTTGGAGAATTGTGAAGTCATTCAGTCAGAAACAGACGATATGCAGTCAGTGTTTTATAATACAATAAAATGTAATGCTATAACTACCTATAATAATACATCAAGCTGTAATAATATAATAACCTGTAAGCCTATAATAACTATAATTATAAATTAGCTACTGGTTGTGCTAAATTGTATTAAAATTAATTCTAGTTTGATTCATTGAAATGTTGATGCTTTACTGGGCAACGCTGTGCTAAGAATGCAAATGAATTAACTCTTGCAGTGCAATATTGATGGCGCATGCGTGTGCATGGTAAAGGCGGAGAAAAAGTTGAGCCCACATGGAATTGGTCTATCGATGCCCAAGTGTGCTCAAAGCATCAAGGAGCTGCATAGTCACCCACAATGAATGGAGATTGGAAGTTACCTGGAGGTAATGTTAGAACTTAGCACCACCGGTTTATTCACTCATTACTCAATTAGTAGACATGTGCAATTTGTTTCGTTCCGAATGTCAATTTGGCCGAATTTCGGGCAATTCAGACATTCGGATACTTCTGAATGTCCGAATAGCTGAATTGCTGAATGTCCAAAGTGTGGAAGTGCCGAAGTTCCGAAGTTGCCGAAGTGTCGAAGTGCCGAAGTTCCGAAGCACAGTATTGCTGAAGTACTACTATACCTACCCAGTGGAAGAATGTTACACTGTATAGAAGTTTAAATAAAAAGTATACAAACATAGCCAGGATTCAGCTGAAGCATTTACAACAATCAAGTAACACACATTCATATAAAATGTAAGTTACTTAGCTAGTCAATGAAATGACAGGAATGAATAAGTAGATAACTCCCTAATTCCCGCGATATTAGGGAGCTATCTACTAAAAGGCTGAAAGACCTAAATTGGTCTTTCAGCCAAATGTACTTATACTAAGTAAAGATTACTTAGTATTAGTAAATTATGCCCCTACTCGCTATACCGCGAGTAGGGGCATGTCTAGTAAACAGTGAGCAGCCTGTGGCTCCTCACTGTAAAAAAGAAAAGTGCCCCCCATCCTGAGCTCCCACCCGTGCCGGCGAGTGGGGGCTTCTAACCTGAAGCGGGGACCTATTGCCCCCCCCAGCCAACACCC
>CAKOES020000337.1:15496-31540 GCA_933207985.1 Pelobates cultripes
GACAGTGCTGAACCGTCCTAATGGTCAGATGTACTTACACGATCGCCGTCGTTACCCCGGCGGCGGTCGGCGGTGCTCCCGGTGTGGGGAGACTGCCTGCAGCCCAGACAGTCTCCCCATGGCGGATTAGGACCCCACTCAACAGAGCAGTCACGTGGTCACAATAGGTATCCAAGTGTCTGTCTGCAGGGGGACTGCCTGTGCTGACAGGCACTCTCCCTGATAGTGTAAAATCATTAAAAAAAATAAAGTTAAAGTTAATAAAAAAAAAAAATTATATATGTGTATATAATGTCTATATAATGTCTATATATCATATATATAATGTCATACTAAGTGTATTTTTATATTAATATGTACATATATTAATATAAAAATACACTTATAATTAAATTACACACGTATATATATAATATATATAATAACTACATATATTGTATATAAATATTATTATAAAATACAAATAATAAGTAATTTAAATTAAATTAAAAAATGTAAAAAAAATAATAAAAATTAAAAAAATATATATATCTATATGAAATTTTATTCTAACTGTATTTTAATAGTAATATATATATATTTATATCAAAATACACTTAGAATGAAATTGTATATATATCTAAGTATATATAAATAAATAAAAATAATACGAAATATACATATGTCCATATACATAATTACATAAATAATTCTATAAATAAACACGTAGACTTCAAATATATAAATATGCATTTATATTTAAATTCTATGTGCATATTTATGTAATATTTAAACATAATTAAGTTATTTTATTGATTGCAATTTGAGGGACCTGCCTGCCAACCCAGTTCGAAAGTCCAGAGAATTTAATTTGCTAGCACTGTATTTTACCCTGTAACTTTCTATGACTCCCTAAAACCTGTACATGGGGGGTACTGTTTTACTCAGGAGACTTCGCTGAACACAAATATTAGTGATTCAAAACAGTAAAACATACAATGTCACTATTGATAAATTTTAAAAATGTATGTTTTGAAACCGCAATATCCTACTTGTACCTATAGCCCTATAACTTGCAAAAAAGCATGTAAACACTGGGTATTTTTAAACTCAGGACAAAATTTTGAATCTATTTAGCATTTTTTTTCATTCGCTTTTGTAGATGAGTAAAAGATTTTTCAAGTAAAAGTAAAAAAACATGTATTTTTTTCAATTTTTAATATTATTTTATTTTTTAAAATTAAATTACATGAGATTATATAAATAATGATATGTAAAGAAAGCCCTTTTTGTCCTGAAAAAAACAATATTTAATTTGTATGGGAACAGTAAATGAGAGAGCGGAAATTACAGCTAAACACAAACACCACAAAAGTGTAAAAATATGCCTGGTCGCAAATGTACAACATCGCAAAAACAGTCCGGTCCTTAAGGGGTTAAGCAGACGTGCCTTTGCATGTAATCAATGTTTAAGTCCAACTACCTTGACATATTAAGGAAAGCTTGGTAATGGGACTGAAATGGTGAATGTATGTAGGGCACAACTGTAAAAAATTACGTTATCTTGTTTATTTTGAAGTCCTGTGGGTGTGCTCTTCACTTTAAATATGTTATTGTGATGGAGTCTGCATCTAGCAACAAGACTGCGCCAATATCTGCTCATTACATATGGTACATATTAATGACCTTTATTTGTGTATTATGCATATATAAATGTACATTAATATGTGTAAATATAATAGGCATAATTATATATACGTATGTATATAGTTAATACAATGTTAAACAAAAATCTGCACACCAGTCAAGCCATAAGACTTGCTTTTCCCACAGAAATCCAAATAGGTTATGGTGGGGAAAAATTGGTGTGCAGATTTTTGTTTAACATTGTATTAACTATCCACAGACTTCAGGTGGAAGAGGTTTTCAATCACAGTTTTTTCTCCACCATAACCTATTTGGATATATATATAACTAATACACACACACACATATATATATATATCCCCTCTATGTGTTTCTTTCTACCTCCAGCCCCTCTGTGTGCCTCTTTGTCTCCCCCACATCTGTATGTTTCTTTCTCCCCCTCACTGCTCCTCTGTGTCCATGTCTCCCCTCTCCTCCTGTCAGGGTACCTGTTGGTGCTGAATCCAGGAAAGACATCCTCTCTGTTTAGGGGCTCCCTGCCCCTAGCATTTCGGCATATTCCGGCCGTTTTCGCGCCGGCCGCGCTAGCTCCTCCCCCTTTTATGACGCGACGGCTAGCGTCGACGTCATGACGTCGGCATTTACATGAAGTGCCGGGAACCGCTATTCCGGACCTTTTGGGGGCGTGGTCTCTATTTAGGTAACAGGGTATTTAAAGGAAACCTTTACTACTGCTCATTGCCCTGTCGTGGTTCTAGCTTGCTAGTCACTCAGCGCGTTCTTTATCTTGTGTTTCTGGTTTTGACCCTTGCTTGTCTTTTGTCCTGTTGTCCTCTCCTCTCCTTTGACTCGGCTTGTATCTCGCTTACCTGTCCTCCGGCTCCCTCGACCTCGGCTTACCTTTTGACTATTCTTGCTTTGTCCCTACGTTAGTCCGGCCATTCTAAGGTCCGGTATACGTACCTCCTTCTGTCCGCACTCTGCGTATTGGATCCCTGTCAGTATCCTGACACCTCCCCAGTCTCTCTCTTCCCCCTCTGTCTCTTTTTCCCCTCCCCTTGTGTCTCTCTTTCCCCCCGTTTCTTTCTCCCCCTTCCCTGTGTGTCTCTCTCCCCCTCTTCATCTTCCAAACCCTCCCTCTGTGTGTCTCTTTCCTTTCTCCCCCTCCAACTTTGTGTCTCTCCCTCTGTGTCTCTCTTCCCCTCGGTCTCTTTCTCCCCTCCACCATCTCTCTATTCCCCCTCTTTCTCCCCCTGTGTCTCACTCTTCCCCCTCTGTCTCTTTCTCCTTCCTTTCCCTGTGTCACTCTTTCTCCCCCCCTCTGTCTCTTGCCTTCCTCTCCCCATGTTACATAGTTACATAGTTACATAGTTACATAGCTGAAAAGAGACTTGCGTCCATCAAGTTCAGCCTTCCTCGTAAATGTTTTTTCAAAAAGAAGGCAAAAAAACCCAGTTTTAAGCACTTCCAATTTTGCAACAAGCTAGGAAAAAAAATCCCTCTTGACCCCAGAATGGCAGTCAGATTTATCCTTGGATCAAGCAGATATTACCCTACATTGAAAGATTATATCCTTGAATATTCTGTTTTTGCAAGTATGCATCTAGTAGCTGTTTGAACATCTGTATGGACTCTGATAAAACCACTTCTTCAGGCAGACAATTCCACATCCTGATTGTTCTTACAGTAAAAAAAAACCTTTCCTTTGCCTTAGACGAAATCTTCTTTCTTCCAGTCTTTCTTCATGTGTCTCTCTCTATTATCCCACTGTCTCTTTCTTCCCTCTTCCCTGTGTCTCTCTATTCCACCTCTCTGTCTCTTTCTCCCTCTCCCCTTGTGTCTCTCTATTCCCTCTCAGTATCTTTCTTCCTTCTCCCATTTACCAAAAGAACTCAGAGGAGGCCGGACACGTTCCACGCTGGTGCTGCCGGGCCGGGTGGCAGCCAAGCCGGTCCGGCATCACACACACCAGTGAGCTGTTAGCATAGGAGGACTGAAGGAGGGAGCATGCCTCTCTATCATGCTTCCTCACGGTTCCCACAATTCCCAGCACAGTAGGATGTGGCAGGAGAGGTTAACAAGGGTCCATAAGCTCAGAGGAGGTCTGCATTTCGTGGGTTGGTTCAGTTTCCGAACAGTCTAAGGGAATCCTATGAACCCAGTCTTTTAATAGCCTTTTAGCAGGGCCCATAGTCAGTGGCCATTAGGCTAGCCTCCACACTCCTCCAGGAGCCAGTGGTGAATGTCCAGGCAAAGGGGCATTTGTCACACTGGTATTCTAGAAAATGGAAGTAGAGGAATTTAAAGCGATTAAACTCGCATTAAAATATACATTTTATAACTGATAGTATTTTTTTGTGCTTGTAATATTTGATTACACATGTATTTAATAAAACATTCATTCTCACTAACCCATGGTATGTGAGTGAAATGACACCATCCGATTTCTCTTCACTTACAGGATTATTTACTAATGGGAGAATTGTGCGGATTTTCAAGTGAATATCAAGTTTAAGGCCTGTCTCTTGCTCCTAAAGGGCAGTACTCTACTCTCTCCTCCACTCCTAATTTGACTTCTATTTCCTGTCCTAATGTGTTTTATACCCCACCTCCTATAGACTGTAAGCTCGTTTGAGCAGGACCCTCTTCAACCCTTTGTTTCTGTAAGTTTTCAAATAATATTGTAAAGCGCTACGGAATCTGTTGGCGCTATATAAATCGCAATAATAATAATAATATTAAATAATAATAATAATAAATAATAATAAGGCCAAAATAGCCTAAATGAAAATGTTCTCCAAGTCAGCAAGTTTGGCCTTATATTTGAAATATACCTTGAACTCCCAACCATTCTCACATTAATGAGTAACTGTAAGTGTATTTTAAACTTCAAAATATGGAACATTTAATTTTGCTATTTAAACCCTATTTCGTGACAGAATAACGTGAATTGTGCTGCTTTTCCCATATATATCGATTTTGTTTTACGGTTCAGTCTAAGCCCAGTGCAGTGATACCGTTGCCTGGAGTCCCCGGAGCGCTGTCCCCCACTTTTATATCAAAAGATTTAGCAGTAGTTTAACAAAAAATTGAGTTTCTTCTCTGCACACATTTTCCTTAAGTTACAGAGTTCTGAGTCAAATCTGTTTTTTGGGATTTGATTACAGGTCCCAATAAACTTGAGTTTTGCAGCGAAGCACTACGGCTGACCGTAAGTGAGATGAAAATTCATTTGTATGAGACAGGAGTTTTGCTAAAGTCTGCTTTTGGCAGGAATCTTGTTTTTTAACATGTACCTTGTAGGATAAAGCAGCCCGCACTGTCAAAAATATGCAGCTTATATTGTATTCAGATTCATGGCAGTTAGCATTTTGTTTTCTAAAGGTTGGGGATTATATAACAATTTAAATCATGTCAGAAATGTTCCGCATAAATTGGCAACGTTTTAGCAATCTTAACATTCCATCTTTCTCTAAAAGAAAAAAAAAATAGGAAATAGATTTAACCTTCTGAGTGCTGAAATTAGTAAACTGTTACGATACGTCAAACTTCTCTCCAGCACGCCAAGGGTTAAGCCATGATGTTCATAAAGACAATCTGTGGCATGAAGAGACCAGGAATTTGATGCAGCAGACTAACCACGTTATCCGGTCCTTCCCAATAGAATGTGTCGTTAATAAGGATGAGGTGGATTCGCTGACTGCGGCGTGGTGGAAAACTTGAGATAGACTTTATACTCTGTGGGCTCGAGAAAAGATGCTAAACTAAACAACACAGGAAAGAACTGAAGACTTTAAGAAATTACAGACAAAATCCTGACATTATCCAGTGGAAATAGGGAGCTGCACCCAGTCCCTGTTGGAAAAAGTGCGATGATTCATGAAACTATATATTATTGCCAAAGTTAATAGACGAGTAAAAGTAAAGGAGGATTGGGTGGCCGAGCCACGGAACCCAAAGGATGTGGTTCTAACAAAAAAGGAAACTTTCACCAGCATAATTTCTACTTTCTCTTTATTTGATTTGTTTTTTTAAGGAAATTCTAAAACCGCTTTCAACCATTGAAAAGACCATTTGTATACATTATACAGCTGGGTTTCGAGACCAAAATACAAAACAAGTTCCAAAATCCCGTGTTTTGCTTTGCTTTGTTTATCAGCAAGCTGGGGAAGACATTTTGTATGCACGCTCTCATCTGAGCATTTCCTGTAGAGATTGCTACAGTGATACATAAAAATATGTGAAATACATTGCTTTCCCCAGCCCCCAGAGAGCTATCTAGAACCCATGGCATGTTTTCATTAACCCTTGGATCGGCCTTTCTGATTGGACAAAGATGGTTTTCTAGGTACAACCGCCAGGGTTCGTGTAAATAAGGGAGAGGGCATTTCCTTGTTTAGCTGGGGCATGATGGACTTTACATTCAGATCTTATCCTTCCTAACATGCTTATACCTTAATAAAGGGCGTGTTACATTTACCTGTAATAATGACAATGTTTCTAATACTGAAAACATGGCCTCATGACTATTCTTAGGCTGAATAGTCATGACAGGCCTAAAGCCTGGGACTCTCTTAATGTAGAATGACTCTAACTGGCTGTTTACTAGAGTGAGAATTCAAATTAATTTCAAATTTAAGTCCACGATAGCTGAATGGAAAGCAGAGCTGACTCAGACAATGTTTCCTGTTTAATTGTTTTGACCATAAAATTTGGAACTCACTGTGATTTCTCAGTTTTGTAAATAACCCTGTAAATGTGGGGTACTCTAACTGCTGATTTGTGAGCCTCACCAATAGTCAGAGAAGGTCTATCAGGGTTACTGTGACATAACAATTGTATCCAAGTGGAAGGAACCATTTAACCACCAAGTTCTATGTTTCGTGCAAAGAGTAGGAATTAAATGTAAATATTGATGGATCAATCAAGAATTAGATTAACGAAGAAATGAAATAAATAATAACAAACATCGGGTGTCGTTCTGCAATCGACACATTCATTCTGCTAAAGGCCATTCTCATCCTGAAATGAGTTGAGATTTATAGGAAGTTCCTGGGGAGATATCAACACGTAGGACATCTAGGGAACATTCAGGATTTCTCCTCAAACTAGCTGGGGCTCAAGGAAGTTTAATAAATATTTAGAAGTATTTAGACATGTTAATGGCCTTTATGACTCTCGTTATCCTACCTTTACAAACAGGTCTCTACTCTCTAGATACCAAGGTCTTGATTTAAATATTTATGGATTTCTAATGATCATAATTTGATCAAAAACTTTTCTAATGATTTATCTGCAGAAGTCGCCATTGAAGTCTATGGGAATATTTCTGGATAAATCTTTTTAAAAGTTTGTTTTAAAAAAAAAAAGAGATTGTGATCATTTGCAAAGCTTATCCAAAAATCGAGACTTGGTTGAAATGTTTTTCAGGTGCGTTATGCTCTGCCAAGCTTTGTACTGCACCAAGGACTATGTTGGCATCTTGTTACCGATGATGATAGCGGCAATAGTAAGAGCCCTGCTGATTAACAACGTGCGGTAAATCAGCGAGAGCAAGTCTGGGTTATGACTAAATGCATTTAATTAGAAAACGAATGGATTCCCCACTGTCATTATTCAAACCTCATGCTCGGGTCTCTGTTAATCTTCCGTGGAAAATACAATTAGCTCGCGCTGAGAATGGGCTCAACTGCTCTCACAAGAAGAACACTGTTTACTTTTTGTGGTTGACCGCACCAAAGCCAAAGTTTTTTGATTCGCTTTGTGTGTCATACATATTTCATTAGGTTTTGGGATATTTTTCCTGTACATTTCTAGCATGTGACTGGCATGTGCAACATCAATGAAACAGACAATTGCTCAGCCCAACACTGTTCCCTTCCAGCAGCTTCAGGCAGGCTCTGAATATTGCAGTAAATCTCCAGTGGATGTATGATTGCCGTTAACTCTGTCACAAGTAAAAGCTCACCGTATCCAGAACATGATAATTGTTTTATATGGCGTTTAGCAGTATGGGTTTTATAGCAGATCTGTTTCTTGACATATTTAACTTAAAGGACCACTATAGTGCCAGGAAAACAAACTCAAACAAGCCAGGCTGAAGGGGGAGGAAGGGGTTAAATCACTTACCTTTCTCCAGCGCCGGGCTCCCTCGGCGTTGGGACTCTCCTCCTCCTTCGGTCGTCATCGGCTGAATGCGCATGCCCGGCAAGAGCTGCGCGCGCATTCAGCCAGTCCATAGGAAAGCATTCTCAATGCTTTCCTATGGACGCTGACGTCTTCTCACTGTGAAAATCACAGTGAGAAGCGCGGAAGCGCCTTTAGCGGCTGTCAATGAGACAGCCACTAGAGGCTGGATTAAACCATATGTAGACATAGCAGTTTATCTGAAACTGCTATGATTACAGCAGCCAGGGTTAAACCTAGCTGGAACTGGCTCTGACTGGCACCCAGACCACTTCATTAAGCTAAAGTGGTCTGGCTGCCTATAGTGGTCCTTTAAAAGCTTTGAAAATTGCCACACTGATAACATTACAGCACTTAGCTGATACCAGCCCCTCTATTAATAAAATTAAAATTGAGCAGACAAGAACATTAAGTAAAAAATTGTTATTCAAAAATATCCTACATAAAGTAGTAAAAAATGTACAAGGATTCTTCATATTACTTAAAGGAATGCAAAAAAGCCTGCTGTAGTGGTTATGGTGCCACAAATGCCCTGGTGTCCAACCAGAGGGATTTGTCAAACCATTTTAGTTGCACAGATCTCCTGCAGTAAAACTGGATGACTTTACTGAACTAAGCAGGTGTAGTATAGAACTGAGCACTTGTTTTGAGTGCCAGATCACACCACAGCAGGCTGTACTGGTTATGGTGCTTGGGGTAATTATTTATAGGGTTCTATAGGCATCAAAACGACTTTTGCTTAATGAAGCAGTTTTGGTGTGTAGATCATGCCCTTGCAGTCTCACTGCTCAATTCTCTGCCATTAAATCACATTTATTTCTATTTATGCAGCCCAAGCCACACACCCCCGGCTCTGACTGACAGCGCCTGCATTAAAAAAATGGTTTAATTTTCAATCAGATCTGACAACACAGTGTATTTACTTTAGAAGTTTGAAATTCTAAATGGAACTTTAATTGCACACAGGAGGCTACTGCAGGTTCTTGCAGGATATTAACAGAGCAGGAGATTTAGAATTCTACATTCCGTAGATTGTGCAATAAGGAAGTTTAAACATTAGATCTCTCTTTACAGGAAATGAGTAGGGAGGCTGTGTAAGTCACATGCAGGGAGGTGTGACTAGGAATGCACTACACTACAGAATATTTTGCCACTTTTTATAAATGCCAGTAGTAATAATATTAATAATATTAAAATAATAATAAAGTCCAGGGACAGCATACATGTCCATCATAATCTGGCCGCCTGCGTGTCCCAGACATTGCAGCATCTAATGAATTATCCCAGTGGCAACACTGGTAAAACAGGACAACACAGAGGTTGAGATTCCACCACCCTATGTGCAGATCCATGCAGTGCCGGACTGGCAAACACCACGCATAAATCCAGTCTGCTACCTTATTCCTGCCAGTTTGTATGATCAGCAATTCCAACTTTTTTCCTGCTATTTTAATCTATTTATAATGGCACATGATTTTAACCCATAGCTACTTTATTCTAGGAGCCCTAATAAATTGCCCCCCTGCCAGGCCTCTCACGCATATGCTGTGGCTATATTCTCAATTTTTTTGTTTGTGAACTGTATAAGATCTGAAACTGTATTTTGTGTGTATGCTGCTCTCCCCTATTGTACAACGTCACACCACTCAGACCTGGACAATAAACCGATCACCCTCAACATTAAACCCACCGACAGGTGAAGTGAGTAACATTGGTTATATTGTTAGCATGGCACCAGTCAAGGGGTGGGATATATTAGGCAGCAAGTGAACAGTCACTTCTTGAATTTCATGAGTTGGGAGCAGGAAAATGGGCAAGAGAAAAGATCTGAGTGACTTTGACAAGGGCCAAATAGTGATAGCTAGAGGACTGGGTCAGAGCATCTCCAAAACGGCAAGTCTTGTGGGGTGTTCCTGGTATGCAATGGTTAGCACATACCAGTGCTAAGTGGTGCAAGGAAGGATAATCAATGAACTTGCATCAGGGTCATGGGCACCCAGGGTTCATTGATGCACGTGGGGAGCGTAAGCTAGCCTGTCTGGTTCGATCACACTGGAGAGCTACTGTAGCTCAAGTTGCTGGCCATGATAGAAACACAGAAACATAGAATGTGACCAGGCCCGGACTGGCCATCGGGCATACCGGGCAAATGCCCGGTGGGCCGCGATGGCCGTGGGGCCGAGGCCGGCAGGGAGATCACAGGATCTCCCCTGCCGGCCCCTGCAGGGCCAGCGCTATCCGAGCGCCGGCCCCGCTGTGTGTCTCCATGGGCCGGTGGGGAGATCAGAGATCTTCCTCACCGGCCCACAAGAATGGAGATGCGGCCGCCAGCTGGGTGAGGGAGGGAGGGAGGACCCGGCGGAGCTCTAACCAGCAGCTCCGCCGGGTCCTCTCGCGGGATTCTGAGCGTTGCCGCGGTTACCGTTGCCGCGGCAACGCTCAGCTCTCGCGAGAGTAAACTCTAACCTGCAGGTTAGAGTTCACTCTCACCACTGGACCACCAGGGAAGCATGCGAGAACGGATCTCCTCCCCCCCTCCCAGGATAAAGGTAAAAAGGGAGGGGAGGGGGAAACACATAACTTTTTTTTATTTTTTATATTAATAAATAAAAAAAAAATTATTTAAAATAAATTCCCTAATAGCCCCCTCACACACACAGCACACCCCAGACACCCACAGCACGCCCCAGACACCCACAGCACCCCCCAGACACCCCACAGCACCCCCCAGACACACAGCACAGCACCCCCAGACACACACACACAGCACCCCCAGACACCCACAGCACCCCCAGACACACACACAGCACCCCCAGACACCCACAGCACCCCCAGACACACACAGCACCCCCAGACACCCACAGCACCCCCCAGACACACAGCACCCCAGACACCCACAGCACCCCCAGACACACACACAGCACACCCCCCAGACACCCACAGCACCCCCAGACACACACACAGCACCCCCAGACACACACAGCACCCCCAGACACACACAGCATACAGACACACACAGCACCCCCTGACACACACAGCATCCAGGCACACACAGCACCCCCAGACACACCAGTGGCGGATTCAGGGGGGGGCAACGGGGCAATTGCCCCCCCCGAGAAATCCGCCGGTCTCCCTCCCCTGCCAGGACATGCAGGTGCTAGCACACACAGCACCCCCCAGACACACACAGCACCCCCAGACACACACAGCACCCCCAGACACACACAGCAGCTCCAGACACACACAGCAGCTCCAGACACAAACAGAACCCAGACACACACAGCACCCCTAGACACACACAGCGCACCCAGACACACACGCACCCAGACACACACTGCACCCAGACACACACAGCATCCCAGACACACACAGCACCCCAGACACCCACAGCACCCCCAGAAACCCAGCACCCCCAGACACAAACAGCACCCCCAGACACCCACAGCACCCCCCAGACACACACAGCACCCCTGACACACACAGCACCCTCAGACGCAGACAGCACCCTCAGACGCAGACAGCACCCTCACTACCACACACACATATATATATATATATATATATATATATATATATATATAAATAAAATAACCCTCAGTGAGTTAACAGACAAAGAAAATTAGAAACCTAGAATGGGACGGCAGATAAAAACACCCTCACACACAGCACCCCTCTTACACAAACACACTGCGCACCTCACACATACAATACGTCCAAATATATTCTAAATATATATACACACACACTACAGCACCCCTCACACTGCACCACTACACACATAACGCTCCAGATACACGCTAGATCCCTTACCCTATATGCACTCTTAATCCTCTACACACACACACACACAATCTTCTATACACACTCTGGGTCCTTTACACACACACACTACATTCCTTGTAAGCAAACACATACAACATTCTCTAAACACACCCTCTCTACAACCCCTACACACGCTACGTCACCTATACACACACACTACTGCCCGTATGTACACACTCGCTACATCCCCTATAACACTATGCCCCTATACACGCACTCTCTACAACCCCTAGCCACATATTACACCACAAAATTGACCTATTTACACAATACCACACCACACTCTACACACAGGCAATCCCACAAGCATGCGCCAAACACATGCACCATACACTTTCCTGGCCCTTTTGTCCTCTGGTATCCCACTTGTGGAGACACCAGAGACAATTTAAAAGCTAACACAGCGCAAGCATGTTATTACATTTGCTTGCGCTGCGCAGAACAAATTCAGGGCCTTTTTCTAATGCTAGAGCTCTTCAGCGGGGCTCTGCGCATTGAACCAACATGCTCACTTTGAGAGGGGGCGTGTTGTCATTAGTGATGACAAAACACACCCTCTCTGGCCCCGCCCCCTTCTTGGGGGGCCGCTCTAATTGAAAAATGCCCGGGCCTAATTTTTTTCCCAGTCCGGCCCTGAATGTGACAGCAGATAATAAACATTTGGCCCATCTAGTCTGCCCAATTTTCTAAATACTTTCATTAGTCCCTCACCTTACCTCTACCACTTCAGCTGGAAGGCTATTCCATGCATCCACTACCCTCTCAGTAAAGAAATACTTCCTGATATTATTTTTAAACCTTTGTCCCTCTAATTTAAGACTATGTCCTCTTGTTGTGGTAGTTTTTCTTCTTTTAAATATAGTCTCCTCCTTTACTGTGTTGATTCCCTTTATGTATTTAAATGTTTCTATCATATCCCCCCTGTCTCGTCTTTCCTCCAAGCTATACATGTTAAGATCCTTTAACTAGAAATAGAAATGAGTCAGAACACAGTACATCACATGCTTTATAAGGGGCTACAGACCGGTCAGAGTACTCTTGATGACCCCTGTCCACCATCGAAGGAGCCTTCAATGGCGATGTGAACATCAGAACTGGACCACGGAGCAATGGAAGAAGGTTGCCTGGTCTGATAAATCACGATTTCTTATAGATTAGGTGGATGGCCCGTGGCATGTGCAATTTTTACCTGGGGTAGAAATTGTATCAGGATGCACTATGGGAAGAAGATATGCCAGCCCTTCACGTCAATGGTATTCCCTGGTGGCAGTGGTCTCTTTCGGCAGGATAATGCACCCTACCACACTGCAAAACGTGTTCAAGAATTGAGGAACATGACAAAGAGTTCAAGGTGTCTCCTTGGCCTTCAAATGTTCCAGTTCTCAATCCGACTGAGCATCTGTGGGATATGCTAGAAAAACAAAGGACTGCTGCTAATGTCTAGTCAGATGCCACAGGACACATTCAGAGATCTTTTGGAGTCCCTTTGTCAACGCATTAGAGCTGTTTTGGCAGCACGAGGGGTACACACACAGTATTATGCAGGCGGTTTTAATGTTGTGGCTGATCAGTGTATATTCTTCAGACAAATGCAGAACTAATTCAGATTGCATTGTACAGCCCGATCTCATTACCTGAAAAACAAGAAAGAATAACGTATCCATGATTGATATCATAAACACATGGCAATGCTATGGGGATAACTTTCCACTCTCGTGTTATTACATTGTGTATTAGGGAATTCTGAGAACATGCGTCTTCTTTCGGAAGACAGATTTTGGCACAAGTGCTGTTTTTGGACTCCAGCATTAGGAAATATCAACACATTTTGCGTTTTATTATCCAAGATATTTACATTAATTTTCTCATATATATTCATTGCCTGAGGATGTGTGAAGGAATTACCAAATTCTCCATAGTATCAAAACACACAATTGGGAGACAGTTATTGTGCTCTTACAATGGCCTGCCTCACGTAACAGATACAATAACACTTCCTCCTGCATTGCTGGAAAGTTCAAAAATGTCTGGAAGACATACAGGGAAACTTTCCATCGCTCAGGTGAAAAGATTCCATGACCTTTTACATACATACCATGTATCACCTATACTGCCTCTGTACTGTCTGATGTTTCATTATTGTGTTTAAAAGGGCAATAAAATCAGAGATGAAGAAGTCAACAAATTATGGATCCAATTTTGCAGCACTGTGTCAGTACGTCCACAAATGTTATTTCTTTAATAAACACACAAACCAGTAGTCCTAATGCTTTAGTGTCCCCGTCCCTAGTTATAGAGGTGTCCGGGTGTCCACACATTTTCCCAATAAATTTAATAAATTCCAATAAATGTTAATAAAGTCAAATTTTATTTTGCTTACCATTTTCCAGCACCAAGACTCCCCTGCCTTCCGCGACATCATGGAGGCACGGCCGCTTCCGCAATGGTCCAGTCCAAAGCTCTTTATAAAGCAGCGAGCACTACATGAGTATCCAAGCTTCCCTATAGAAAACCATTTAATCAATGCATTCCTATGGGCTCCTGCCTGACGTGAGCGAGTTTTAGATGATGAGTGTCGTGGAAGCCCTCTAGTGGCTGTCAGTATGATTGCGGATAAGTGGATTTAACCCTGCAATGTAAACGTTGCTGTTTATAAAAAAACTATAACTATACATTGCATGGTTAAAAGTACCAGACCATTGGACTCAGGCCACAGTGACGTCTGACATGCTGAACGCGATGACATCAGAAGTGATGGAGTGTATCGCAGATCAAATCAGCTTCTTCTTTAGATCTACCCTGCTACGGCTGCCAGTCATATTCAAGTCCATCCTGTAAAAGTCTGACATTCAAGCAATTTCATTGGTTGTATTGTAAAACTTTATGCATCTCTGACTTTTTGGGCGACACATGTCCACGGGATGGACTTAACAATTACGGGCAGCTATAGCAGGGCAGATCTGAAGAAGCCAATTCAATCAGCTAAATGCAGCAACACATCTGACGTCATCATCCTTGGTATGTCAGACGTCACTGCCCACCGCCTCCCAGAAGAGATTTGGAGCTAGGATTGCAACCGAGAGCCTTATGGAAGCCGGCACACAGACTGGGACATTGCACCTGCTCCACTAGGGGACTGGGGGTTTTATTTACTTACATTTTATTTGCATTGAAGCTGTTTTATTGTAATAAAGATTGTGAAGACTTATCTGGTTGACTGGTCTGCTACATCTTTTTGGTCCACCTACAATTTTAATGCACAGCAGGGGTGGAGAGGACATAGTTGAGCAGACTTCTTCTTTCATTGTTAGTGTAATTGCGCTAATATTCATCACATATTAATTGTAACAATATTGCACTATGTGTTGTTTTTCTCTTTTTTTCTATATGAATTTTGGATCTTGTATGATTTTTGCATGTTAAAAAGTTGTGTAAACAAAGTATGATTCACTTTACACTAACAGTGCATTGATTTGCATTAACACTTCTTTAGTGTGATAGAAATCCCTTTTATTGCACAGATGAAGCATTCTAATTGTGCACTTTCAAAAGGTAACAAATTTTAATCGTCTTAAAGGCACAGCGCACTTTTTTTCTTTTCATTTTTACATTTCAATTCATAACAGATGAAAGAAAAAGTTACGTAAAAAAAAAAGTTGGCCTAAAATTTAAATTTTGCCTTTTATTTCCAACAATTCACACTTTATTCAAAAACTTTGCAATTAATCATTTTGATTGTCTCTGATATAATGGGATTTAATTACTAATGGAAGTCCACAGGTGTTACAATGTAGGGTGAAGGTAGAGGTATTTTTTTTTTTTGAAGATACAACGTTCCGGTGTTCTATCAGTTTGGTATACCCCGTCAGATTGCTATACCCACGTCACTTCCGGGGAGGGGAATCAGCTGTCTCCTGTGCTGCACATGCGTGCTAGCACTCCTGCTACTCCTCCACAGCAAGGTCCTGGAAGGTAAGTAAAACTAGTTTTACACTTTCATTATAGTTAGTGCATTCACTAAGCTTAGGACATGGGACATTTAGGGTTAATGTTAGGGTTCAAATTAGGGTTAGGATTAGGGACTTGTTCCTATTTAGTGATATTTCACATTAGGGGAATATCACTAAATAGTGATTTCTCACACTTTATTTTAACCCTTACCCCAAGGGTTAGGGTAAGAATAGAGTGTGAGAGAGGTTAGAAGCACTTACCTAACCCTAATTTGTACCCTCACTTAACCCTAAATGTCCCGTGTGCCTAAGCTTAGTGAATGCACTAACTATAATGAAAGTGTAAAACTAGTTTTACTTACCTTCCAGGACCTTGCTGTGGAGGAGTAGCAGGAGTGCTAGCACGCATGTGCAGCACAGGATCCAGCTGATTCCCCTCCGCGGAAGTGACGTGGGTATA
>CAKOES020000338.1:0-31525 GCA_933207985.1 Pelobates cultripes
CACCAGATGAAATCTTAAATTTACTGAATTTTGTGATAAGCACATACCTTGCAGACAATGTACCCAGCGCTGTTATGGTTAACTAGTTGGGATTATGGTCTAGCTTTTATACCATATTTGATTTTTTTTCTTTTTCAATCCTTTATTTTGACAAGAGCAGATAAAGGAAGATTCATGTGACAGTATCAACAATTGCAGTGCACCAATGTAACCAAAGTAACAATAGTGATTCCCAATGACAAAAATCATTTAGAGCAATAGTCTCAGTAGTAATACAATCTCTTTATGTCATGCATTGACTTGAGAGTGCTGTTAGCTCATGTTGGGTTTAAGTAATAATTCGACAACAGTATTGGAAAAGACAGGGGAGAAAGTGATAAGAAATGTGACCCATGATTCTGTTTTTTATTACAAGGGAATGACAGGATGGGATGGCAGGAGGGGATGATGTTATGGTCTAGTGATGTAAAGTGGTCCATTAGGAGATTTCCCTGGATTTTACCTCACAGATTGATGGATTTGAGGTTTACAACCAATGTGTGGCAATTGCTCTTTTTAAGGCTAGGGTTATTTTGTTGAGGAGCTTCTGAATCTTCTTGGGAGACCTTTGAGTGGGTGAGACAAGAGGAAGAAACATGAATTCACAGTGAAGGATCACTTCAAGATTGCTCCCAATAACTCATTCACCTCTTTCCAAAAGGGGACCACACCACATGTGATAATAAATTTCCTTCTGGCTATACATCTGTAAACAAGCATCAGTACCCACTCAGTCCATATAATATAACTGCACAGGAGTCATGTGGCACACTGACACTTCTTTAGCTACCTCCCATGTATCCTCACAGGAATCCCCTTCCATTATACCTCTCCTATATACTGTTCCTGTTGGGATGCGCAACACCACTGACCCCAAATCAAGGAACTGGAACAAATATAGTCATATATTAGCACGATAAGGTCCTTCTGGTAGAATCCTTGTAAACAAATGGTTTCATAAAATGTTAATTGTGTTCTGACAACTTTCCTAACAGTATCTTTTTGAGCTAAATCCTTTATTTGTATATATTGAAAATGGTCCCTGTTTCAGAGGAAATATGGCCTGCAGATCCTAAAAGGAGACCACAGAGAATTCCCTCGATAGATGTACATATCACTGAATTCCAGCCTCAACCAGGTTTTTCAAAAGCTCTTGGGTGAATGCCATGGGGGAAATCCTTTTTCCAAAGAACAGTTATTAGGGAATCTAGGCTGTTAGTAAAGTGGAATTTCCTCCTAACTCTGTCCCATGTCATGACGGATGTCAGATTGGCATGATAAATGGTTCATATTAATGCCCTCTGGGGTCACATTCTAACCACATGTATATCATGGTTAGATACAAACCCACCTCCTATTCCCTAATGGTGCATGTTACACAACCCCCTGTGCCAGCTATACAGGATAGTAGTACATAAGGGGATTTCCTAGCCCCCCTCTAATCTTGGGTCTTTATAGGACATATCTTGCCAACCTATGCCTTTTATTATCTCATATGAATGTATCTATTGCTCTCTATATTCCCTCCAAGTTATTTTTATTAATGTTGTGATTGTAGTCACTGTCACAAATGCACCCTACTCCAAGATTGTGCATGACTTAGTTCTGGTGGTGAAAGGGTTAAAGTTCACTATTTGTCTGCACTAGACTGCAAATAATGATAAAAATTCCCCTTAACACCACCCACACTTAACCATAACAATATAAATATTACTATTTAAATGCTGCAACCACCAAGACAATTTATAAATTGGGTGACTTAGTCCCCCAGGTAACTTAGAATAAAAACCCACCAAATACAATTTGGCACAATGTCTATGCAATTGCAAATCTCTAAATAATTGGTCTCTCCGGGTAATGTGATTCTTTACCAAACAAAGGCAGAACTTAATAAAGGAATATTTATTATGAGCAAAAAAATAGAGTGCATAAAAAAATATAGATGACAATCAAATTAATTACACCAATAACAGATAAAAACAAAAAGGATAAAATAACAGAAGTTCTAATCATTTACCCACTTGGGTTTTCAAAGTAAAACTTCTGTCCAGGGTGTCTCTGGCAAGGAAGATAGTGACTCACTCAGAATTAGATTTTGGCCCCAAGCAAGTACAAAACAAATTTCAATATCATTGGATATATACCCTGTGATTCACCTCAAGTTACCAAGTGTAACGGAGCTCCCTGTACTACGACCGAGTACCCTCCGTTGATGGATGCTCCTAGCGCTTCCTGAGGACTCCAAACACTGCAGCAGACACCACAACCACCGCAGACTCCACAACCGCCGTAGCTTAACTGGAGTCTCGCCATCTTCCTTCCACCCTGGATCAGCTTCTGTCCTCCAGGACCGTGTGGGGAAGACCTCTCCTCCAGGAGAGCGTAACAGGAACAGCTCTTAAAAGAGCTAAGTGATTAAAAGCTCAGGGGAATATGCAGAGCATAGCAATCCCCAGTGTGATATAGCAGTTCCCTCCAATAACGAGACAAGGCTACGTATTGAGGGTCAAGAAGATCTGTCAAAACCTTTATTCCCTTGGGACCAGCCAATACAGTCACCACAATAACATTGTTGTGAAACCTCAATAAAATCACAAACAGTCAAACCATATCAAGAAACACACAGTGACTTATCACAACACAATGGCACATTTTTAAAGGGGTGGGGGGAGACAATATTTAACAGTAAATATCTCACCTGCCTGCAGAATTAGCAATATGCAAATCTACCCGAATATGCAAATGAACCAGTCTTGCAATTCAGGTAGTGCATATTGCTGTTGCTACCAACAGAGGGCACTAGACCAGCTCCATAGCCAAACCCACCTAGTTGGTAGCAAACCTCAGCAATACAAGAGAGCAGGCAATACATTACACAGTACACACACACACTATAAACAATTTTATTACACACACCCTGCACCTATAATGGGTACAGGGTGACTAAAACATAGGATAAATAAAGCAGCCCACATAAATAGTCTGTCTGAAGGTAGACTAGGGGCTTTACAGCCAGATAGATGAAAGAGTCATAGTCACAGGGGAGGAGGCTGGCAAGTAGGCCTCTCCAGGACCAAGTGGCGAAGGGCACTTCGTCACACCAAGTCTGGTCTAGGCGTGGATATAAGGCGTACCTATAGAAACAATAAGTGACCAACTCCTTGTGTTCCAGACCAACATGAATCCAAAATAGAAACTTTTGGTTCTCTCTCTTCTTTTGTACTTGCCACATAAATAATAATTTCATCTGTGAATTTGTTTCCATTTTTCCATTCCATAGCTATGTCAGACTTCTTAATTGTGACTCAATATAGTAGACATCACAATCCCTTCCCGTATGGCTTAAGTTACACAAATCATGTTTAGGCTTGATTAGAAGAGTGTGCTTGTTCCATTCTAAATATATGAAAAATTAGGCTTCATTATTAATCTGTGGGTAAGTATTAATGTTCCTTTTGGATATAGTACTGGAACAAAGGGGTTTTCTTGAATTATAATGGCCATTAACATATCAAAGAAATGAACACTTAAGAGTTTCAGGTCATATGAACGGAGTTAGTTATTTTACATTGAAACTAGACATACAGGTGGCCCAAGTGTAAAATGTCACACATTGCAGAGCTTTTGATTAATCAAAGGAACAATTTATTTTGTAAATCATCTGACCCCTTTCACATTCCTATACAATTTACATTAACCCCCTCTGCCATATGTCCCCTATAATCAAATTGGCCTTTTCACTTCTACCAAGTGGCCAATTCATACATGCAGTACACAAATTACTTTTGGATTAACAGCAAAATACAAATGTGAGGAAGGCTGCACTTGATGGACGCAAGTCTCTTTTTAGCTACCTACAGTTGCAAGAAAAAGTATGTGAACCCTTTGGAATGATATGGATTTCTGCACAAATTGGTCATAAAATGTGATCTGATCATCATCTAAGTAACAACAATAGACAACCACAGTCTGCTTAAACTAATAACACACAAAGAATGAAATGTTGCCATGTTTTTTATTGAACACACCATGTAAACATTCACAGTGCAGGTGGGAAAAGTATGTGAACCCTTGGATTTAATAACTGGTTGAACCTCCTTTGGCAGCAATAACTTTTTCTGTAGTTGCAGATCAGACATGCACAACGGTCAGGAGTAATTCTTGACCATTCCTCTTTACAGAACTGTTTCAGTTCAGCAATATTCTTGGGATGTCTGGTGTGAAGTACTTTCCTGAGGTCATGCCACAGCATCTCAATCGGGTTGAGGTCAGGACTCTGACTGGGCCACTTCAGAAGGCGTATTTTCTTCTGTTTAACTTTCCTAACAGTATCTTTCTGAGCTAAATCCTTTATTTGGATATATTGAAAATGGTCCCTGTTTGAGGGGAAATATGGCCTGCAGATCCTAAAAGGAGACCACAGAGAATTCCCTCGATAGATGTACATATCACTGAATTCCAGCCTCCACCAGGTTTTTCAAAAGCTCTTGGGTGAATGCCATGGGGGAAATCTTTTTTCCAAAGAACAGTGATTAGGGAATCTAGGCTGTTAGTAAAGTGGAATTTCCTCCTAACTCTGTCCCATGTCATGACGGATGTCAGATTGGCATGATAAATGGTTCATATTAATGCCCTCTGGGGTCACATTCTAACCACTTGTATATCATGGTTAGATACAAACCCACCTCCTATTCCCTAATGGTGCATGTTACACAACCCCCTGTGCCTGCTATACAGGATAGTAGTGCATAAGGAGGTGGGGATTTCTGTTGTTGATTTACATCTATGCTTTGGGTCATTGTCCTGTTGCAACACCCATCTTCTGTTGAGCTTCAGCTGGTAGACAGATGGCCTTAAGTTCTCCTGCAAAATGTCTTGATAAACTTGGGAATTCATTTTTCCTTCGATGATAGCAATCCGTCCAGGCCCTGACGCAGCAAAGCAGCCCCAAACCATGATGCCCCCACCACCATACTTCACAGTTAGGATGAGGTTTTGATGTTGGTGTGCTGTGCCTTTTTTTCGCCACACATAGTGTTGTGTGTTTCTTCCAAACAACTCAACTTTGGTTTCATCTGTCCACAGAATATTTTGCCAGTACTGCTGTGGAACATCCAGGTGCTGTTGTGCAAACTGTAAACGTGCAGAAATGTTTTGTTTGGACAGCAGTGGCTTCCTCTGCGGTATCCTCCCATGAAATCCATTCTGTGATGCTTTTGTGTAATACCTCTTTAATTGGAACTCAACTGCAGAATTTTCTGAGGGCAGGAACAGTAAGTTTCACCTCCTATTATATTGGAGTGAAATCAGTGGACTGTATCTTTAAATAATAATCAGGAAAATGCCAAGTTAGTTCCAACTTGAATTTTAATAATGAAGTTTTAGCCTTAGCAGCAATCCTTATTTGTCAACAGAGAGTTTAAAGAAATTAAATACTATAATTAATTGATATGACTTGCTTTCCTTGACAAAAGATTTACTTAACTTAGAAGCACTCTGGCACTGGAAGGGTTAATTCACCCAATGGAGGAAGAGGAAGGAGTCTCTTTTAACAAACTGCAGTTTAGTAGTGAGAGAAAGGAAGTCCGTTTGTCCAAGCCGAGGTCTGAGAGAGGAGAAGGGAGAAATCCGTTTACAAGCCGAGGTCTGGGAGAGGAGAAGGTAGAATTCCGTTTATAAGCCGAGGTCTGAGAGATGAGAAGGTAGAAATCCGTTTACAAGCCGAGGTCTGAGAGATCAGAAGGTAGAAATCCGTTTACAAGCCGAGGTCTGAGAAGTGGAGCCGGTAGCATCGAGTAGAGCAGCTGATCTCACTGCCGCACCTGAGTGAATAATCCAGCCCTTTGAATCTGGCGCGGTCTTCCTAAGTATCGTGGAAAGACCGCGTCAGAAAAAAGGGGCGGAGCTAAGCGCCGTGAACCCGGAAGTGGGTTCCGGCGGCAGCATGAATGTTAGGTATACCTGACAGTACCCCCTTCTCATGGGGCATCCTCTGGGTGCACTTACTTTGGTTTAGAGGGATAGCGTTTGTGAAAAGCATCAACTAATCTTTTTGCATGAACATTAGATGAATCTTCCCAAGTATCTTCATCAACTCCATAACCTTTCCATCTAATAAGGTATTGTAAGGTGCCACGGTGGACACGTGAATCCAAAATCTTGTGTATTTCATATTCTTCTTCACCTTGGACGATGATAGGTTCAGGAGTTGTAACTATTTCTCTATGAAAAGGATCAGGGATGTGTGGTTTAAGAAGAGAGACATGGAATACTGGATGAAGTTTAAAACTTGGAGGAAGTTTTAATTTAACAACGTTATCATTGATAATTGTAATTATTTGAAAAGGACCAAGAAAAAGAGAGCTCAATTTCTTTGAAGGACGGTTTGTGGTAATATTTTTTGAAGAGAGCCAGACAAGATCCCCTACTTTGTAAGGAGGGGGAATTCTTCTTCTATTGTCAAAAAACTTTTTCTGGTAGTTTTGAGCGAGTTGAAGATTCTCCCGTAATTTGAGGAATAGAGAGGACATAAATTCATTTTTTGATGTAACCGTAGGATTGGATGAAGTAATAGTTTGGATGGGAAATGAGGACGGATGAAAACCATAGTTGGAGAAGAAAGGAGTCATTTTCGTACTAGAATGAATGGTATTGTTGTAAGAAAATTCAGCCATAGGTAACCATGTGGTCCAGTCATCTTGCAGGTATGAACAATAACATCGGAGATATTGTTCCAAACATTGATTAACTCTCTCTGTTTGCCCATTAGTTTGGGGATGATAGGCGGAAGAGAGTTTGCGTTGAATTTGAAGAGAGAGACACATCTCCTTCCAGAATTTGGAGGTAAATTGTGTCCCCCTATCAGAAATAATTTCTTCTGGAAGACCATGGAGTTTTATAATATTATCAATAAAGACTTTGGACAATTCTACGGAGGAGGGTAATTTTTTTAAAGAGATGAAATGGGACATTTTTGTGAAGCGGTCCACAACAACAAGAATAGTGGTGAAATGTCGAGATGGTGGAAGGTCAACGAGAAAATCCATAGAAATGGATTGCCAAGGTTTTTCTGGAATGGGTAAGTTAAGTAGTAATCCGAAAGGTTGATTATGTTCAGATTTGGACCTTTGACAGATAGGACAAGTTTTGACATATAATTCAATGGTTTTATCTTGGCGAGGCCACCAATAATATCGTGAAGTTAGCTCAAGAGTTTTCTTTATTCCAGGATGTCCAGCTAGGGGTGAATCATGAACCATCTTAAGTAATTTGTTCCTAAGAATGGGAGGAATATAAATTCTATTTTTAAAGTAAAACATACCATCCTGTTTTGTCAAATTAGGCGTTTTGGGAAGTTCAAGATCCTTGTGATTCAAATTCTTTATGTCATCCTGAAGAGAAGAGAGGATCCCTATTATTTTGTTAGGGGGATAAACATCAATAGTAGTTTTAGAAGGAATTCGAGAAAGAGCGTCAGCCTTTTTATTCCTAGTTCCAGGTCTGTATATTAATTGGAAGTTAAATCGGTTAAAAAATAGGTTCCATCTAACTTGTCTAGCCGTAAGGGTTTTGTTAGTATAGAGATATTCAAGATTTTTATGGTCTGTATAAACTATTATAGGTTGTTTTGTATCTTCTAGAAGATGACGCCAATTTTCGAAGGCAGCTTTAACACTTAATAATTCTTTTTCACCAATAGGATAATTTTTTTTCAGCAGAGCTCAAGGATCTTGAGAAGAAGGCAACTGGATGAAGTGGATCTTGAGGAGTCTTTTGTTGAGAAAGAACTGCTCCGATAGCTGTATCTGATGCATCGACTTCAAGGACATATAAGAATGTTGGATTAGGTAGTTGTAGAATAGGTGCAGTTGTAAATCTTTTTTTTTAATCTGTCAAAGGCAGCTTGTGCATCTTTACTCCACTTGAAAGGACGTTTTGTACTGTTAAGAAGGTTAAGTGGATGAGATACCTCTGAATAGTTTCTAATAAATTTCCTATAGAAGTTTGCAAATCCAAGAAATCGTTGCAATTCTTTTGTAGTAGTAGGAACGGGCCAGTTAATAATACATTCGATTTTGGAGTTATCCATTTTCAGAGAATGAGGTGAAATAATGTATCCAAGAAAGGAGAGTTTAGTAACTTCAAAAAGACATTTCTCTGGTTTAGCGTATAATTTGTGAGTTCTCAGTCTAGATAGAACCCATCTTACATGCTTCCTATGTTCATCCAAATTGTTAGAATATATTAAGATATCATCTAAATAGATAATAACACAGACATCCAAAAGATCTCTAAAAATGTCATTTATAAAATGTTGAAATGTTGCAGGGGCATTACAAAGCCCAAAAGGCATCACTAGATATTCGTAGAGACCATATCTAGTCCGGAAGGCGGTCTTCCATTCATCATCCTGTTTTATTCTAATGAGGTGATATGCTCCTCGGAGGTCGAGTTTAGTGAATATAGTTGCAGTCCTTAATCTTTCAAGTAATTCATTTATTAGAGGAAGAGGATAACGATTTTTTATGGTTATTTTATTTAAGGCTCTGTAATCTATAATGGGACGGATGGTTTGGTCCTTATTCCTCACAAAGAATATACTAGAGGCAGCCGGAGAGGTCGAGGGTCTGATGAATCCTTTACGTAAATTTTCATTAAGATATTCTTTTAAGGTCTGCAATTCCTTTTCAGAAAGTGGATAAATGTGACCATAAGGAATAGGAGCACCGGGTATTAGATCTATTGGGCAATCATATACTCGATGAGGTGGAAGTGTTTCAGCTTCTTTTTTACAAAAGACATCTGCAAAATCAGAGTAGAATGGAGGTATAACTGATTCTTGAGTAGTTTGGAGAATAGGAATATGTTGTAAGCAGGTTTTTTTACAAAAATCAGAAGAAAAGGAAATGGAGAAGGGTGACCATTTAATTAGAGGATCATGGTTTTTTAACCAATTAATTCCTAGAATGACAGGATAAAGTGGAGATTTAATAACATCAAATGTAAGAAATTCGGTATGTTCGTTGTTGGTAATCATTCTTAGAGGAATTGTCTCATCTTTTATGGGTCCTGAGGATATAAATGAACCATCAATAACTCTGATTGGAACAAAGTTGGTTTTTCGAACACAAGGAATTTTATTCTTTGTAACAAAATAAAAATCAAGGAAGGTTCCATTAGCACCAGAATCAATAATGGCTTCAGTCACGATTCTTTTTGTATCCCACTGTAATATGAGAGATATAGAAAAATAAGTAGATGTTTTTCTTTTTTGAAGAACGTTCAATATAGAGGTAGATGAATGAAGCTTACCAGCTTTTGAATGTTTAAGTAGAGGACATTCTGGAATTAGATGTTCTTTTGAAGCACAATACATACACAGGTTTAGTTGTTTCCTTCTTATTCTTTCTTCAGAAGTAAGAGGACTTCTTATTATACCAACTTCCATAGGTTCATTTTGAGGAAGAAATTTTTCAGGAATTTTTGGAGAAGTAAAATGTTTTCTCCAGTTAGAAGTAGTGTGAACTTTTTCAGCCCTTCTTTCTCTTAGACGTCTGTCAATACTAATGGAAAGTTGAATCAATGCATTTAGGGTGGGAGGAAGTTCAGTTCGAGAGAGTTCATCTTTCACAGCTTCTGATAATCCGAGACGGAATTGATTGCGTAGAGTGATGTCATTCCATTGGATTTCTGTAGCCCATCTTTTAAATTCTGCAATATAATCTTCAACAGGTCTGTTCTTTTGGTGGAGAGTTCTGATGTTTAAATCAGCAGTAGCCTGTTTATAAGGATCTTCATATAATAAAGACATAGCTTCAAAGAATTCATCCAATGAATCTAATATGGGATCATCATTCTCTAAAAAAGAATGAGCCCATGCCATAGGTTCACCTCTTAAAAAAGAAATTACTGAACAAACTTTTGATCTTTCAGTGAGATAAGATCTAGGTTTTAAAGCTATCAGAAGTTTGCAAGAATTCAAAAACTCTCTGTACTTTGTTCTATCTCCATAAAATTTTTCTGGATTACAGACAGCAGGATCACCAGCCGATTGAAGAGCGGCATGAGGAAGATGGCCTTGCATGTCTCTAACATAGGTTAATATTCTCTCATTCGTGATTTGCAGTTCCTGTAACCCTTGAGCAATCGTATCCACTCTATTGGTTAGGGCAGAAACTTGTGAGTTAATATCTGCTGGTTCCATTGAAATAGGCTGGATTATTCTGTGATGCTTTTGTGTAATACCTCTTTAATTGGAATTCAACTGCAGAATTTTCTGAGGGCAGGAACAGTAAGTTTCACCTCCTATTATATTGGAGTGAAATCAGTGGACTGTATCTTTAAATAATAATCAGGAAAATGCCAAGTTAGTTCCAACTTGAATTTTAATAATGAAGTTTTAGCCTTAGCAGCAATCCTTATTTGTCAACAGAGAGTTTAAAGAAATTAAATACTATAATTAATTGATATGACTTGCTTTCCTTGACAAAAGATTTACTTAACTTAGAAGCACTCCGGCACTGGAAGGGTTAATTCACCCAATGGAGGAAGAGCAAGGAGTCTCTTTTAACAAACTGCAGTTTAGTAGTGAGAGAAAGGAAGTCCGTTTGTCCAAGCCGAGGTCTGAGAGAGGAGAAGGTAGAAATCCGTTTACAAGCCGAGGTCTGGGAGAGGAGAAGGTAGAATTCCGTTTATAAGCCGAGGTCTGAGAGATGAGAAGGTAGAAATCCGTTTACAAGCCGAGGTCTGAGAGATGAGAAGGTAGAAATCCGTTTACAAGCCGAGGTCTGAGAAGTGGAGCCGGTAGCATCGAGTAGAGCAGCTGATCTCACTGCCGCACCTGAGTGAATAATCCAGCCCTTTGAATCTGGCGCGGTCTTCCTAAGTATCGTGGAAAGGCTGCGTCAGAAAAAAGGGGCGGAGCTAAGCGCCGTGAACCCGGAAGTGGGTTCCGGCGGCAGCATGAATGTTAGGGTATACCTGACACATTCTTATTTAGTGTTTTATGTATTGTAGATTCGCTAACAGGGATGTTAGCATTTGCCAGTGACTTTTGTAAGTCTTTAGCTGACACTCTAGAATTCTTCTTCACATCATTGAGCAGTCTGCGCTGTGCTCTTGCAGTCATCTTTACAGGACAGCCACTCCTAGGGAGAGTAGCAGCAGTGCTGAACTTTCTCCATTTATAGACAATGTGTCTTACCGTGGACTGATGAACAGCAAGGCTTTTGGAGATACTTTTATAACCCTTTCCAGCTTTATGCAAGTCAACAATTCTTAATCGTAGGTCTTCTGAGAGCTCTTTTGTGCGAGGCATCATTCACATCAGGTGATGTTCTTGTAAAAAACAAACCCAGAGCTGGAGTGTGTTTTTTATAGGGCAGGGCAGCTGTAACCAACACCTCCAATCTCATCTCATTGATTGGACTCCAGTTGGCTTACATCTCACTCCAATTAGCTCTTGGAGATGTCATTAGTCTATGGGGTTCACATACTTTTTCCACCTGCACTGTGAATGTTTACATGGTGTGTTCAATAAAAACATGGCAACATTTCATTCTTTGTGTGTTATTAGTTTAAGTAGACTGTGATTGTCTATTGTTGTGACTTAGATGATGATCAGATCACATTTTATGACCGATTTGTGCAGAAATCCATATCATTCCAAAGGGTTCACATACTTTTTCTTGCAACAGTAACTATGTAACTATGTAACATTAAATGGCAATATTCTATAGTGCAACAATGAAATATGTACCCTTGCCATGACAGTCACCATCACCTGGATTTCATACGGACACGTTATGTATGAACCCTGGACTACTGCTTTGTATAAGTCACCCTGTGCCCATTATAGGTGCAGGGTGTGTATCGTTTTATTTGTTTTATTGTTAGATGGTTTGTCAAGTCTCTTGTCAAGTTGGTGTTTGCTATTAACTAGGCGAATTTGGCTGTGGAGTCTGTACAGCGCTGCCTGTTGGTAACACCAGCAATATGCGCTACCTAAATAGCGAGGCTTTGAATTTGCATATTCAGGTAGATTTACCTATTATGGTTTCTGCAGGCAGGAGAGATATTGCGTGTTAATTATTGTTTTCCCTGACCCTTTTTTTAATATGATTGTGTGTTTGATATGAGTGCCTGTATGTTTCTTCACATGATCTGGTTTTATGTATTATGTATTTATTTGAATGTGCCACTCTAATATTTATGTAATGATCATATGGGCTAGTCCCAAGTAAAACGTTTTGTATTTAAGTTCCTTTGGGAACTGTGTGGATTTTTAGGGCTTCCAGCCACAGCGTTGTTATACCTGTTGGCTGACTACACAATCCCTCCAGCCCTAGGACAAATCTAAGAGAGCTAGGCCTGAGAGCCTAGCTCTCTTATAAAGACAAGAGCATTCACATTGCAGGCCTGGAAGAAGGGTTGCAGAGGAATAGGCAGAGGCAACGATACCTGCTTGGAAGGAGAGCTGCAACTGTTCGGGAGGAAAAGCTACAGAGGGACCTTAATCAAGCCTCGGCGACTGGGGTCTGAAGTGTTCCACGGTACCGGTAAGCAGCTAAAAAACAGACTGAGTGAAGGTACCCGGTCAGAGTACATGAGCTCCATCACAAATTTATACTGTCAGGGCTTGGAAAAGAAACAGTAATCATGGAAGTATGTTCATTTTCACTCAGTGGACGCTACCAATCAAGGATATCGGTTTCTCAGCCTACTCTCCAAGTCCTTTCTGGGGGAATGAAACAGGGAATATAGCTAGCCGCAAAAAGAATCACAGGTGCATCCATGATCTGGACTCCTGGTTACTTAATTGAGCAATATGTGTGGACCTTAAAAATTTCCTCAATCTATTTAGTATCCTCTACAGACACATGTATGGGTAAAGTACTGGATTTTTACTGGGTAAGGCAGTGGCTGAGTGACAGGCAACAGAGGGTTGTAGTCAATGGAGTATATTCGAAGCATGGGCTTGTCACCAGTGCGGTACCTCAGGGATCTGTACTTGGACCCATTCACTTTAATATTTTTATTAGTGATATTGCAGAAGGTCTTGATGGTAAGGTATGTCGTTTTGCTGATGATACTAAGACATGTAACAGGGTTGATGTTCCAGGAGGGATAAGCCAAATGGCAAATGATTTAGGTAAACTAGAAAAGTTTTGACAATTGCCATTTAATGTGAATAAGTGCAAGATAATGCATCTTGGACGTAAAAACCCAAGGGCAGAGTACAGAATATTTGATAGAGTCCTAACCTCAAAATCTGAGGAAAGGAATTTAGGGGTGATTATTTCTGATGACTTAAAAGTAGGCAGACAATGTAATAGAGCAGCAGGAAATTCTAGCAGAATACTTGGTTGTATAGGGAGAGGTATTAGCAGTAGAAAGAGGGAAGTGCTCATGCCATTGTACAGAACACTGGTCAGACCTCACTTGAAGTATTGTACGCAGTACTGGAGAGTGTATCTCCAGAAGGATATTGATACTTTAGAGAGAATTCAGAAAAGGGCTACTAAACTGGTTCATGGATTACAGGATAAAACTTACAAGGAAAAGTTAAAGGAACTTAAAACATGTATAGCTTGGAGGAAAGACGAGATGAGGGGATATGATAGAAACATTTAAATACATAAAGGGAATCAACTGAATAAAGGAGGAGACTAAATTTAAAAGAAGAAAAACTACCACACCAAGAGGACATTGTCTTAAATTAGAGGGGCAAATGTTTAAAAATAATATCAGGAAGTATTACTTTACTGAGAGGGTAGTGGGTGCAAGGAATAGCCTTCCAGATGAAGTGGTAGAGGTTAACACATTAAAGAAGTTTAGCATGTGTGTGATATACATAAGGCTATCCTAACTATAAGATAATGAAAGTATTTAAAAAATTGGCAGACTAGATGGGCCGAATGGTTCTTATCTGCCGTCACATTCTATGTTGTCAAAGTTAATCTTATAACCAGACAGTCTGCTAAAGGAGTAAAGTAGGCGAATTAAGGAGACATTGAAGTGTTTGTGATTGACAATAAGATAGCGTCTACATACATAGCTACTTTAAACAAGTCACCTCCCACCTCCACTCCCATGATGTCATTATCTCTGATCAACTAAAGTAGAGCTTCTAATGACAGGGCAAATAATAAAGAAGATAGGGAGCATCCCTATCTAGTGCCATTGGACAGTGAGAATAAGGAGAACACAACACACAGAAGTGTTAGTTTTGCCATAACTTAGTGTATAGTACCTGTATGGCCCTTCGGAATGAGACTGGAAAAACGTAGTGTCCCAAAAGATTGAACAAATATGGCCGCTCTAGCTTATCAAACACCTTCTCTGCATCCAGTGATAGGGCAGAGAAGGCGTATATGAGTCTCTCATTCTCCAGACTAGGTCCACCATTCGTTTTGTAGAGTTGGTAGTCTGGGATAAAACCCCTTCGATCTGGATAAATGATTTTCCTAAACCAGCATGCTAGGACTTTTTTTTAATCATACTCAACATTGCATCATCAGAGGCACACCTAGGTTATGTAGTAAAAACAAAGAGAACGTTACCTGTGCTCTGGCCTAAATCCTGATGTACATTTAAACAAAATGGAGGCTCTTTAGTTTTATTCCAATGGCCATTTGAATGTATAAGCTCACCTGCCACGTCAAGGCAAGCCTCAATATGTGAGTTCCTAGACTAGCCATTAGATATTCTGATATCAGCCAAGAATCTCCAGTGAGACAGGAAGGGCTATTTTATAAACCCTTTCACATTTAACCCTTTATAGGGCTTCTACACACACAATAAACTTTGCTGGTATCAGACAAAGTGTAAACATCTCTAATGAGACAGGAAGGGATATTTTATTAACCCTTTCACATTTAACCCTTTATAGAGCTTCTACATATACAATAAACTTTGCTGGTATCAGACAAATTGTAAACATCTCTAATGAGACATGAAGGGGTGTTTTATAAACCCTACATACTTAACCCTGAATAGGACTATAACGCATACAAATCACCTTGCTGGTATCAGCTAAAAGGCAAATTTCTCTGATGAGACAGGAAGGGGTGCTGCCACTACATACTTATAAACTCTTAATAAGACAAACATGGGGAGCTGTGTGATACAAACATCATATACAAACACAAAGATAAAGCACCGCGCTTACAGCTGCAGTAGCTTAGTATCCAACATCTTAAAATATATAGTATATAAAACTAAAGAGCCTCCATTTTGTTTAAATGTACATGGGGATTTTGGCCAGAGCGCAGGTAATGTTCTCTTTGTTTTTACTATGTATTTTAAGCTGTTGGATACTAAGCTACTGCTGCTGTAAGCGTGGTGCTTTATCTTTGTGTTTGTACACCTAGGTTATGTGCCAATCAGGGTGAAAATATATTTTGCTCCCTCCTTCAAACTGCAAAAAAAAATTACTTGGTCTCTCACTGCACCACCCTAACACCATTTTGTTAGGTAAATTATACACACATACTGACATTCAAATGCACATACATACACATTCATATTCACAGGTACATACATCCATGTACACTCATACATTTATATATACACACATGGACATATACACATACACATATACACAGACACAAACATTGATTAACATCCATGCAGTCTCATATGCAAACACACATAGACACAAACAGACAGACACACACACAGACTCACACACATATTCATATACACACTCACAATTACAATTTTTAGTTTAATAAATAATGCAATAGCCTCCCTGTTCCTACATTGACAGGGAGAACTGGAGTGGAACCTCATCTCTGGGGTCCATTCAGTGCTACTGGGAACAGTCTCTGTCTGTGCACTGAATTCCAAACTCCCTGCTGCTCTGTAGTGTTTCAGGGGCTGGCATAATATCATATACTGGCTCTAGCAACAATACAATGTGTGCAAGTGAGGTGGAAAATCAGTGTACTGAGTGATCCAAGAAGCTCCCTTGGTACAGCTCCCATGCAAGCAAGGTGCCAGTAGGCAGCGTGCTCTGTGCATGCCGGCTGTGATCTGGTGTTGACTACTTCTACCCCAGTACACCACAAAGTAACTGATAGATACCACAGTGGAGGCTACCAGCTAAACCAAGCAGAGTGGCAAGGGGGACTAAACAGGTCTCGCACCTAATCACTCCGACAGAGGAGAGGTGAAGAAGCAGTGCTGTCCCTACGATCAACTACACAGCTGGAAACAGGGAGGGAAGAGCAGAAAAAAACCTGCCAACAAAGAAGACAGAGAGAGACTAATAGGGCCTCCATTGAGGTATTAAGGGTCCTTCCCTCATGCCACACAATGTAACAATTTAGTTTCACTCTCCTCTAAGGAGACAACCCTTTAAAGGTACACTATAGACACAAAGGCCACAGCTCAGCTTATTGAAGTAGTCTGGGTGCAATGAATGTCCCTGTCCCTCTTAGTCCTTCAATGTAAAACCTTGCATTTTTTGAGAAACTGCAATAATTACATTGCAGGACTAAGAGTGCCTCTAGTGACTGTCAAGCAGACAGTCACTAGAGGCACTTCGTGCTTGCTAGGTGCCTTTTGGTTGCGGAACTGATGCTGGACATCCTCACGCTATGCATGAGGACATCCAGCGTCAGTAAAATTCCAACTGGAAAGCAATGAAGCAATTATTTCCTATGGGTAGGGCCCCATATGCGCTAGCCCCAATCAGATGATGTTGGAGAACCAACCCTGCACCAACGGACATTGGCACTGCAAATGGGTGAGTTCAGAAAGATTTTTTTTATCACTTTCCATGCTGTGTGTATGAGGTAGGGGTGGGGTCAGAGGGAATTATAGTGTAAGGAATACAACTTTGCATTCCTAACACTGTAGAATCCGTTTAATTTGTGACATGTCCACTAGAGGCCCCTCAACTCCCATTACCATTAGTGATGTCGCGAATACGAAATTTTTGAACTTCCGCAAATGTTCGCGAACCGGACGAACCGCCATAGACTTCAATAGGCAGGTGAATTTTAAAACACACAGGGACTCTTTCTGGCCACAATAGGGATGGAAAAGTTGTTTCAAGGGGACTAACACCTGGACTGTGGCATGCCAGAGGGGGATCCATGGCAAAACTCCCATGGAAAATTACACAGTTGATGCAGAGTCTGGTCTTAATCCATAAAGGGCAGAAATCACCTAACATTCCTAAATCACAATGAATATGGATTGACACCTGACATATGACATATTGACACCTTGACATATGGATTGACACATGTCCTCAGAGCCCCTGATGCACATGGACACAGAGCAGAATAGGGACTGGTCCCCCTACATAGGGTCACTTGGCAGATATGGATTGACACCTATCCTAAGGATCCCTGATACACACTGACAAAGAGCAGAATAGAGACTGTTCCCCCTACATAGGGTCACTTGGCAGGTATGGATTGACACCTGTCCTCAGAGGCCATGATACACACTGACACAGAGCAGAATAGAGACTGTTCCCCCTACATAGGGTCACTTGGCAGATATGGATTAACACCTGTCCTAAGGATCCCTGATACACAATGACACAGAGCAGAATAGGGACTGTTCCTCCTACATAGGGTCACTTGGCAGATATGGATTGACACCTGTCCTCAGAGATCATGATACACATGACACAGAGCAGAATAGAGACTGTTCCCCCTACATAGGGTCACTTGGCAGATATGGATTGACACCTGTCCTCAGAGCCCCTGATACACACTGACACAGAGCAGAATAGAGACTGTTCCTCCTACATAGGGTCCCTTGGCAGATATGGATTGACACCTGTCCTCAGAGACCATGATACACACTGACACAGAGCAGAATAGAGACTGTTCCTCCTACATAGGGTCCCTTGGCAGATATGGATTGACACCTGTCCTCAGAGATCATGATACACACTGACACAGAGCAGAATAGAGACTGTTCCCCCTACATAGGGTCACTTGGCAGATATGGATTGACACCTGTCCTCAGAGACCATGATACACACTGACACAGAGCAGAATAGAGACTGTTCCCCTACATTGGGTCACTTGGCAGATATGGATTGACACCTGTCCTAGGGATCCCTGATACACACTGACACAGAGCAGAATAGGGACTGTTCCTCCTACACAGGGTCACTTGGCAGATATGGATTGACACCTGTCCTCAGAGCCCCTGATACACACTGACACAGAGCAGAATAGGGAATGTTACCCCAACATAGGGTCACTTGGCAGATATGGATTTACACCTGTCCTCAGAGCCCCTGATACACACTGACACAGAGCAGAATAGGGAATGTTACCCCAACATAGGGTCACTTGGCAGATATGGATTGACACCTGTCCTCAGAGCCCCTGATACACACTGACACAGATCAGAATAGGGAATGTTACCCCAACATAGGGTCACTTGGCAGATATGGATTGACACCTGTCCTAAGGATCCCTGATACACACTGACACAGATCAGAATAGGGACTATTCCTCCTACATCGGGTCACTTGGCAGATATGGATTGACACCTGTCCTCAGAGACCATGATACACACTGACACAGAGCAGAATAGAGACTGTTCCCCCTACATAGGGTCACTTGGCAGATATGGATTGACACCTGTCCTCAGAGACCATGATACACACTGACACAGAGCAGAATAGAGACTGTTCCTCCTACATAGGGTCACTTGGCAGATATGGATTGACACCTGTCCTCAGAGACCATGATACACACTGACACAGAGCAGAATAGAGACTGTTCCCCCTACATAGGGTCACTTGGCAGATATGGATTGACACCTGTCCTAAGGATCCCTGATACACACTGACACAGAGCAGAATAGGGACTGTTCCTCCTACATAGGGTCACTTGGCAGATATGGATTGACACTGTCCACAAGGACAAGCTGCAGGCTTCCTGGCAGGGCCCATACAAGGTGGTAGAGCAGGTTTGTGATACCACCTTTGTGATCGGTGCGGTCACAGGCACGGGAGGCAAGCGCATGCTCCATGTGAACATGCTCAAGCCATACCACGAGCGCACGGAAGAGGTAACCGCGATCTGTGCACCTGCCACTGAAGATTATGATAATTTGCCACTCCCAGATCTCCTAGACCTAGAGGGCCAGAGCGGAGACCTGGGAGAAGTACAGTTAGGAGAACGGTTAGACCCCCAGGAGCGAACCCAGGTCCAAAGACTAATCCAGGACAAGGGGGCCACGTTTTCCAACCTACCTGGGTACAGTCCGTTAACCACTCACAAAGCTGAAACCCTAGCCCAGACCCCCCTTCGCCAAACCGCCTATCGCATACCCGAAGCAGTTAAAGAAAATATTCAGAAAGGGGTGATAGAACACTCTGACAGCCCCTGGGCCTCCCCGGTAGTACTAGTACCGAAACGGGACGGCACGACCCGTTTCTGTGTAGACTACCGGAGGCTAAACATTAAAACAACCTCAGATGCCTACCCTATGCCCCGGATAGACGAGCTCCTAGACAAAATGGCCAGAGGCCAGTACCTCACCACAATAGATCTGTGCAAGGGGTACTGGCAAATTCCATTAGCCGAGGATGCCATCCACAAGTCGGCATTTTTCACCTCGTTTGGCTTGTATCAGTTTAAGGCCATGCCATTCGGGATGAAGAATGCCCTGGCTAACTTTCAGAGGATGGTAGATCGGCTACTGGATGGGTTTCAGGAGTATGCCTGCGCCTACTTGGATGATATAGCCATTTTAAGCTGCTCCTGGCCCTAACACCTGACCCATATAGGGGCCGTACTAGACCGGATTAGGGAGGCCAGACTGACCCTAAAGCCCAGTAAGTGCCATATAGGAACGCGTAAAAAACCTCCCAAAGATAGTAGTATGGGCCCCAGAGTGTGAACAGGCTTTCCAACAGCTCAAGACGGCGCTCATTAAATCACCTGTACTTTCTGCTCCTGATCCAGCTAAACACTTTCTCGTCCATACAGACGCTTCTATGTTTGGATTGGGAGCAGTACTGAGCCAAGTCGGAGCAGATGGTGGCGAGCAACCTGGGGGTTATCTAAGCCGGAAATGTTTGCCCAGGGAAGTAGATACACTGCCATTGAAAAGAAGTGCCTGGCGGTGGTGTGGGCCCTCAAAAAGCTGCAACCTTACTTGTGTGGACAACCGTTTACCTTACTCACAGATCACAACAAATTTGGGGCACTGCGCGTGCAATCTAATGTGCCACCAGATAGGAGTGGTGTGTTAAGTAGTACTATTCTTATCAGTTTAATCCCTGTTACGTCCCCTATCCGCTGATGTGGAGCAAGACGCAGCAGCAG
This sequence comes from Pelobates cultripes, assembly GCA_933207985.1. NCBI lineage: Eukaryota > Metazoa > Chordata > Amphibia > Anura > Pelobatidae > Pelobates > Pelobates cultripes. The sequence continues at coordinate 20,352 of CAKOES020000338.1, forward strand.
AAGAGGACTCAGCCGAGGAGGTTATGGAAGAGGATGGAGTAGGAGGAGTAGAGGAGGTGGCAGCAGGCCTGCCTGCAAGTCATGGCGGTGTCACCAACTCCTCTGCAGAGCCACACATTCCATGCTTGGCAGCCGTCAGCAGGTTTACCCAATTCGCAGTGTAGGTGATATACCTGCCCTGACCATGCTTTGCAGACCAGGTATCAGTGGTCAGATGGACCCTTGCCCCAACACTGTGTGCCAGACATGCCATTATTTCCTTTTGCACAATCGAGTACAGGTTGGGGATTGCCTTTTGTGAAAAGAAATTTTGTCCGGGTACCAGTGAGTGTGTGGTGGCACTGGGCACAGTATCCACTGTGAGCCTGACACACCGGCTGGCAGACAACTAACTGCTATTCAATCTATAACAGTGAAAAAAGTTTTTTGTTTTTAAATGCAAGCTATTAAGACACCAGATATGAGTGGCACTGTAAACTGGCAGAGTACACGCTGTAGGGCTGACACACCCGCTTTGAGACAACTAACTGCTATTCAATCTATAACAGTGAAAAAGTTTTTTGTTTTTAAATGCAAGCTATTGTGACACCAGTGAGTGAGTGGTGGCACTGGGCACAGTATCCACTGTGAGCCTGACACAGACGCTGGCAGACAACTAACTGCCATTCAATCTATAACAGTGAAAAAAGTTTTTTGGTTTTTAAATGCACGCTATTGTGACACCAGTGAGTGAGTGGTGGCACTGGGCACAGTATCCACTGTGAGCCTGACACACCCGCTTTAAGGACACTGACTGCTATTCAATCTATAACAGTGAAAAAAGTTTTTTGTTTTTAAATGCAAGCTATTGTGACACCAGATATGACTGGTGGCACTGACTGGGCAAATGGGCACAGTATCCACTGTGAGCCTGACACAGAAGCTGGCAGCAGTGGTAGACAACTAACTGCTATTCAATCTATAACAGTGAAAAAAGTTTTTTGTTTTTAAATGCAAGCTATTGTGACACCAGTGAGTGAGTGGTGGTACTGGGCACAGTATCCACTGTGAGCCTGACACACCCGCTTTAAGGACACTGACTGCTATTCAATCTATAACAGTGAAAAAAGTTTTTTGTTTTTAAATGCAAGCTATTGTGACACCAGTGAGTGAGTGGTGGCACTGACTGGGCAAATGGGCACAGTATCCACTGTAAGCCTGACACAGAAGCTGGCAGCAGTGGCAGACAACTAACTGCTATTCAATCTATACCAGTGAAAAAAGTTTTTTGTTTTTAAATGCAAGCTATTGTGACACCAGTGAGTGAGTGGTGGCACTGGGCACAGTATCCCCTGTGAGCCTGACACACCCGCTTTAAGGACACTGACTGCTATTCAATCTATAACAGTGAAAAAAGTTTTTTGTTTTTAAATGCAAGCTATTGTGACACCAGAGAGTGAGTGGTGGCACTGGGCACAGTATCCACTGTGAGCCTGACACACCCGCTTTGAGAAAACTAACTGCTATTCAATCTATAACAGTGAAAAAAGTTTTTTGTTTTTAAATGCAAACTATTGTGACACCAGTGAGTGAGTGGTGGCACTGACTGGGCAAATGGGCACAGTATCCACTGTGAGCCTGACACAGAAGCTGGCAACAGTGGCAGACAACTAACTGCTATTCAATCTATAACAGTGAAAAAAGTTTTTTGTTTTTAAATGCAAGCTATTGTGACACCAGTGAGGGAGTGGTGGCACTGACTGGGCAAATGGGCACAGTATCCACTGTGAGCCTGACACAGAAGCTGGCAGCAGTGGCAGACAACTAACTGCAATTACATTACACAGAAAAAAAAAAAAAAAAGCATACTGATGTTCTAGCCCTAAAAAGGGCTTTTTGGGATACTGTCCTTACTACAGAGATCAGATGAGTCCTTCAGGACTGTAGTGGACACTGCATACCCTAACCTAGCTATGCATTTCCCTATCTAATCAACAGCAGCTACACTTTCCCTCCTCTCACTAAGCATGCAGCTTGAGAATGAATGTAAAATGGATGCTGTCCAGTAGGTGGGAGGGTCTGCTAGGGAGGGTGTGCTGCTAATTGGCTGGAATGTGTCTGCTGACTGTGAGGTACAGGGTCAAAGTTTACTCAATGATGACGAATACGGGGCGGATCGAACCGCGCATGTGTTCGCCGTCCGCGGCGGACGCGAACACGCTATGTTCGCCAGGAACTGTTCCCGGCGAACCGTTCGGTGCATCACTAATTACCATGCATATGTGGCCTAATTACCATATATGTGCTATTGCTGTATATATTCTATATTCTCATACTATTCCTTTTTCATATGGTTTTTTTTTTGTACTGTGCTAGCAATGGTTTCTTTTTGATTTTTCCATATTTGTATATTTATATTTATGAACCGTAACTCAATCTCAAAAATATGTTGAACTTGTAAGAAAAAATATTTCTGTACTTCTGTATTACAGATTTATTTTTCTTATACTTTTATGTTATTGTGTCCTTTATATTAGCCAACATAATTACATGATTACATCATGTCACCAGAATTTCAAAAAAGCAAAAAATAACCTCACGAAGAAATATGATGTATAAGTCAGTGACATTTGGTTGAAAAAAGGATCCTTATTTAAAAAAATAAATCCATTTCATCTCCCCCCTACAATACTTTCCTTTTAAAGTGGTTTACAGAAATAGAAGCACGCTTACAAGTTGATTTGGAGCTGCCTGGCAACAGGAAGGCAGAAAAGGCTCTGAATTACTATTTTTCATTACTGATGGCCCCTTAAGAGCACATTGGGAAGGATTCTGTCTAGCTTAGATAAGAGTCTCCTAAAGATTTAATGTGCCAATCAGTTATACTTAGCTTCTCTGGACCATATAATAGTTTCACACCACATGTTCAGTACATTCAGGGTATGTTACGGATATGATGGGAAACGATTACTATACTATATACAATGCCAATAGCACTATTATTCACATCCATTTAGAAAACCGTTTGGTTACAAACTAATAAAAAAAAAAAGGGGAAATAGGGTTAAATATGAAATATACTAATGTAATTGTTCAGAACATAAAAACCAACTTTCAACATTAAATTTGTCGGAATATGCCATATTTTGTGTGTGTGTTATATCAATTTAATTGTAGAAAAATTGTAGTATGCATAATTTGATATTTAAAACACATAGGCATAAAATCCCTTTGTATTTATTGATATTTATTTCACATATTCAGAGGAACTTTCAGTCATACTCAAACGTATGTTTAGTTATCTCAGAGCTATTACAAACACAATACAATCTCCAATATATTTACATTTTACTCAACAAATTTCATGTTCATTTTATTTGGAATTTCTGAAAACACACATTTACTATAGGCTATAATGCCCATAATACAAGTTAAGTTACATACTACTGTTAATCACATTATCCTTTACACATGCCCATCTTCAAAGTTTTTTGTGCCTTTTGTGTAATTTTACCCCACTCCCTCTAGCATGTAAGCTCATTGAGCAGGGCCCTCAACCCCTCTGTTCCTGTGTGTCCAACTTGGTCTGGTTACAACTACATGTCTGTTCGTCCACCCATTGTAAAGCGCTGCGGAATTTGACGGCGCTCTATAAATATAATAATAATAATAATTGCTATATCATAAACACTTCCAAGACGTATGGTAAGATAAATACGTCTTCAAATCTCCAATTTTTTTTTTTATCAGTGAGATTTATTTTGTATTGTTTTCATTTAAATAATATTGTGTTTGGATCTGTAAGTCCATTAGTTCATTTGTGGCGTTTTTCTTTTACTCTTCAGATGAAACAAAGATATTGCAATTTTGTCATTAAATAATATGAACATATATTTCTTAATATAAATTCATGATTTTCCAGACCACAAAAAACATTTGGATTAATCTATTTTCCAAGTTTCGTGGTGGTGAAAATATTAAATAACACTTTGCAACTTTTTGAATCTGCCAATTTTTCTTTCTTGCTGGTTATTACTGAAAATGTTCCTTTCCATTACTTTTTGACTTTGTATTTTGTGTGTATACCATCATTTAGCGTTAGTAAACTTGATAGGATTTTCTAAATCTAGATTTGTAATTGTTCTGACCTCAGCTATATTTCAATTACAAAATTATTCTGTTTCTTGAACCTTATGTTCCAAAATGAAAGAATGAAAACCATTCTATATTGCAAAAATACAATAAATCGATAAATAATCGATCTATACTGTTAATAGAACTTTGAGTAAATAATGGTCCTTATTCTAGTGCATACATACAGTTGTGCTCCAAAGTTTGCATACCCTTGGAAAATTGGTATATGTACCATTTTAAAGAAAACATGAGTGAACAGGCAAAAATGATTTTATTTTTTGTAATGCTCAAAAAATCAAGTTTGAAGCATTGCATGACATATGAGGATCATGCACATTTTTATAATAATATATATGAGATGAGTGAGAGTGCGTGCAAACAGTGAGAACTTAATCTATGCTTGGTGCTCTGACAGGGTTATACTAAGACCAGACTAAAAATAAGCATCAGTAGCTGTACATCTTAGCAAGAGTAGTTTCCTGGGATGCCTGTCATGAAGGAAGGGAGAGGACAGAAATTGAGGCATCTGATGGAAAACTAACAGGCTTTGCTAGACTGAGAAACAATAAGGGTGAGGAAGGGAAAGGGTAGGCCACAGCAAGTGAATATGTTGCCAAGTAACTAAATCAGGCTGATAGTTTAATATCCTTTTCCATCTTTATAAAGTTCCATTAACTTGTTACGCAGGTCTTTTGACAGTTTTTTTTTCTTCCTTTTAGCTCAGTATCTAGCCTACTCAGTGCATCCACGTGAGCGCTAACAAACTCATTGATTATTTATAAACAGACACTAATTGCAATTCAAAAAGTCACTGGTGTGGGAAATTAACCTTTAATTGACATTTTAACATGTGTGTGTCACCTTGTGTGTCTGTAACAATGCCAAACATTTAAGGGTATGTAAACTTTTATAAATAGGGTGATTTCTGTTATCAATATGACTTAAAAAGGATCCAAGTAACTATGTTATCATAAACGGCTTCATATGAACAATATTCTTCAATAAAATATTTATTTTTGCATGATCAGTCATTTTCAAAATCAGTGTCAAAATTTCACATTTTTTGCTAGGGTATGCAAACTTTGAGCACAACTGTGTATAGCTACTCCCCTATTGTTGAAAGAGTTAACTACAATTAAAAATTCAAACTAAAAGAAACTCTATACTTTTGTTGATTTATCATCAATAGGCTTAACGATTATTTGTTATGTCAATTTTTGTGGTTTCTCTGACAGTTTTATAATACGGTAACAATTTAGCAATTTTCCCTGTTCAGTCATTAGTGAATTTAGGAGAGAGTTTTCTTACTGACCAAAAATAAAATCATTGAAATAGTGTTCTAATACTGTATACTAGAAACCTCCTCTTTTTGTACCTAAATACTCTTCAGTACATTTGCACCTTTTTTAGAGGTGTGTTCAATAGGGATTTTTAAATTTTATTTTATTTCATTCCATGTGTCTTTCTATTTTTATCATGCAATAAGACTCATAAAGGCTTGTTATTTAATTTGAATACATACTCTAATGCCTTTCGATTTTGACCTTATATTTTAATACTCCTCATTGGGAGCAAAATAGAATTATATATATTCTTTGAGACACTAATAGAGTTTGGCATAAATTATGCTTTGGCTAATTTAGCCTATCTGTATCTGAACACTATAATGTCATACTTTATTTACTATGCTATATATTAAATGTTATCCTTTCTCTTTTTTTACATCTTTTACTGGGACCATCATTTTGTTATTTAATACTATTCAGTCCTTGGGCATAACTGTGAATGTGGTTTGACATAATGGAAAAAGGTTTGTGACAACTACACAACTATAAACATTTAAAAAAAAAATAGTAAAATTAAAATCCTCTATCAGTATATTTTGATGTAAGTCAAGTCTTGTATATTGTCGAAAACTGCTGAAAAAAAATAAATCATGGTTAAAGTGCAAAGGTCATGTAGTGTGTCAACCTCTAGTCACAGTAAAGAAAATGTCTTGATCGATACTTCCAAATAGCTGTTTTTTTACCCTTTTTATTTATTACTGCAAGATTAGAGTCTGCGTGTGTTATATGTAAGTAATAAACATCAAATAAACATAAGACATAAAACACTAAAATCTATAGTGCATGATATTCAAAGACATGTAATACAATTATGGTTCTTAATGTGAAAGCTATAGCAGAATAAATGTAGAGATTACTGAGATTTCACGTTTTCACTAAAGCAACCTGTGACTTTTTTCCAAATCAGATAAATCTATGTATAGCAGTTTGGTAATTAGATGAATTACAGTCTAAATTTATTTTTCCAACTTTCCTCACTAATGATAAAGTTCACAATTTTCCTGCAAATACACAGCTCAGCATAATAATGTTAACATATATGTAGAGGTAGTTGAGTGCTATGTTAATACACTGGCACCTGCTGATAAAGATTATTGCTAGTTTTATTTGTGATTTTATTAAAGACACAGACTCATATTATGCTTATCTATTTCTTTACTTTCTCACAACAAAAAATGACTGTAAGGATACCATATTAGGAGGCTTATTAAACAACTGAAAGATTGCAATTAAGAAAAGCCCTCTTTTTCTTAATTTTGTTCTTTCAGTTGCTCTGTAGATAAGTCCCTAACTCAGTACCATTAATCCAACATAAGGATAGCTAATTAGGGATCTTTCTATTAAACTGCTGTAATAACAAAATTAATAAAAAAAAAAAAAGATAGTCTATAGCGTGATACAGTTAAAAGAACTTTAATGATAAAAATTGCACTTACAAGAAGGTAGTTAATCCATGCATATCTCCAATTTAAGTGGATCACAGTGTCAGCTGAGCAGAGAATGCAGGGAAAAAACAAAACTTCCAGGGCAAAAAAAAGAAATAAGAAATTACAATAAAACATAAAATGAAAAAGTCCTCAAATAAAAAAATCATCTCTATGTGCATATTGAGCATGTGTAAAGTGCTCTCTGATTAGACAAATGTCACAAACAACCAAAATTCTACACATGTTCAGTTGCCCCTTTCCCAAATACAATGTCAGTGTGGCGAAATTGACCTCGCCACTGGTTTTTGGAGGGTCCTGTTTGCTTACCTCCTACCTTGTAACTATGGGCCCTGCAATATACCTTGCCCAATACACTTTAAAAGGCTCCATTCATGTAATATAAGTACTTTTGTATCCTAAGTCCCTGTAACTGTTTTGGGCATAGGACCATGTGCACGGTGGGTCAAAACTATGACTTCCATGAAATTTCTGAGCCCCTCATCTGATCTGGGTAATTTTTGGATATGTTGTTCACCCAGATCAGGGCTATCAGGGGATGTGGAACTTTTATGGAAATATGTTGCATTTTGGGGTACTTATTGGACTTCATAAAAATGTGAGTGTTTTTCTGCCAGGGGATAATTAAGTTAGTACATTATCTACCTTAATTATATCACAGGCAGAGGGGAGGGATTGTGTGCTGTATGTGGGTGTGTCAGACATTGTTATATTGTTCTTATTGGTCTGTACAGCTTGTAATGCGGTGCTCCATCAGGTCCAGGGGGTGTGCCTCTGGCCTGAGGAATTGTATATAAAGCCAACCTGTACCATTAAACCTTCAGACTTACTTCACTCTCAATACTGAGTTCTGTCTCTTATTGGGGGAAACGGCTATAATCACATTGGGAATTGATATACTCTGTATACTCCCCTGGGCTCTAATCACTTAGCTCTTCTAAGAGCTGTTCCTGTTTCGCTCTCCTGGAGGAGAGGTCTTTCCCACATGATCCTGGATGTCAGAGGTGGTTCCAGGGTAGGTTGGAGATGGCGAGACCCCAACCAAGCTGTGGCGGTTCGTGGGGTCTGCAGTACCTATGGTGTCCGCTGCGGACTGATGGTCCTTGGTGAGCACTAGGAGCATCCGTCGGCGGAGGGTACATCACAGTCAGTAATTAATTATTATATATAATTGAGCCACCACTCTCTGGTAGTATGTTGCTTTCCTGTCTGCAGACATTACTTGCTATTTAATAGTATAGCAATGTACTCTGTCAATAATACTGCTTAGTGTCAAAAATGGCAAAAATATGACCTGGTCACACCAAACTTTCCTGTCCTACACAAGTCATCTGTTTTCTTTTTTTTTTTTTTTATAAAACAGATTTCTTAATGTTTATATACATCCATACACCATGAAGGCATGTAGAAATCAAAACATAATGCGTTGCATCAGAAATTTAGCTGTTTGATAAGCTGTTATTACGGACAACATCACACTAAGTAGCTGGGTTGTTGTGTATGTTACATATATAATATATATATATATATATATATATATATATATATATATATATATATATATATATATATAATAAAACTCAGTTTTGTCAAATTAAATTCCATTATGGAGATTGTCTAATAGTTCAACTTGTTTTTTTTATTTTATTTTTTTATATATTTTATTTTTGGTATTCTTTTCTTTTTCGCACATATCATGTCACAGTACAATAGTGCGAAAGTACAAAATATCATACCATTACACATTAATACACACTTTTTAAATTTTCAGTAACAATCGCGTATGGTCTAAGTCAAGTTATCAATCTTCACAGATTGTTGGGTAGATATTTACTGCTGCTACCCAACTCCCGGACTCAGGGGAGTTTGTGTCGTGGGTTCTGGAGTGTTGCATTCCTCGTTTTAGTTCGGAAACCCTTTTCCCGTTATTCCTGCCTAGTCTTCTAGTGTACTATGTTACCCACCCCCTATCTGTCCTAAGGATTGTGGTCTGCTCTCCAGAGAGTCGTGGCTCTGGTGTAATGTATGTTATGAGTGGCACTGTATCTCTAACACATTAAAGTAATGTAACTTAAAATGTATAAACTGAAAGAACAGTCCAAGATTCAACCATAACTATCACATCACCTCACCACACTCTATATCCCGCCCCTGCCTCAGCTATTTGATCAGTGTGTCTGTGCCCTGAGAAGGCCTTGTGTTCCCTTCAAGAAGTATTTCCATGATTGCCATATAACTGTGTATCTATGGTATTTGTCCAGCAATCCCCATCTTAGTATCTCCATCCCATGGAAGTGTTCGATTTTTAAGTACCAATCTATCCTAGAGGGTAATGTTGTCGATTTCCAGTTGCTCACTATGATAAATTTAGCTGCTGTCAGGATAAAGTATATTAGGGAATGCTTGAGTTGTCTTTGTGCGTTTTTGAAATGGTATAGAATAAGTGCCTCTGGGTCAAAAGGTATATTCATGTTCATCACCAGGTTTGCAGTATTCCATATTTCTTTCCAGAAGCCCGATACTGAGCTGCAATTCCACCATATATGCTGTAAGGTTCCCCTCTCCAAATCACAGCTCCAACATTTGGGAGATGCGGTAGAGTCATATCTATTTACATCCACCGGGGTGATATACCATTTAGAAATGAACTTAAAGTTAATTTTCTGTAAGGGGACACTAGAGTGTGAGTGAAAAATTGTTTTAAAGATAGTTGTCCACTCTCTCTCTTCCAAGTCTGTGTCCAAGTTGTCCTTCCATAATCTGGTAAAGTATGGCAGTTGTTTGTGTATCTGGGTCTGTAAGGAAGTCAGTTCGGAGGGCAGTTTTTCTCCTGAGCATAAAAGTTCAAATTTAGTCGGGTCTCTTGGGGTCCAGTTCAAAAGGCCCTGTGCATTCAAGAAATGCCACAGTTGCCCATGCTGGAACCACTGCATGAGGGTTGGGGCACTTCCACCCGTTAGCTGTGCGACCGGAGTCATTCCCTCCCCTCCCACCACCTCTGCCAATGTGATATACAGGGAGTGCAGAATTATTAGGCAAATGAGTATTTTGACCACATCATCCTCTTTATGCATGTTGTCTTACTCCAAGCTGTATAGGCTCGAAAGCCTACTACCAAGTAAGCATATTAGGTGATGTGCATCTCTGTAATGAGAAGGGGTGTGGTCTAATGACATCAACACCCTATATCGGGTGTGCATAATTATTAGGCAACTTCCTTTCCTTTGGCAAAATGGGTCAAAAGAAGGACTTGACAGGCTCAGAAAAGACAAAAATAGTGAGATATCTTGCAGAGGGATGCAGCACTCTTAAAATTGCAAAGCTTCTGAAGCGTGATCATCGAACAATCAAGCGTTTCATTCAAAATAGTCAACAGGGTCGCAAGAAGCGTGTGGAAAAACCAAGGCGCAAAATAACTGCCCATGAACTGAGAAAAGTCAAGCGTGCAGCTGCCACGATGCCACTTGCCACCAGTTTGGCCATATTTCAGAGCTGCAACATCACTGGGGTGCCCAAAAGCACAAGGTGTGCAATACTCAGAGACATGGCCAAGGTAAGAAAGGCTGAAAGACGACCACCACTGAACAAGACACACTAGCTGAAACGTCAAGACTGGGCCAAGAAATATCTCAAGACTGATTTTTCTAAGGTTTTATGGACTGATGAAATGAGAGTGAGTCTTGATGGGCCAGATGGATGGGCCCGTGGCTGGATTGGTAAAGGGCAGAGAGCTCCAGTCCGACTCAGACGCCAGCAAGGTGGAGGTGGAGTACTGGTTTGGGCTGGTATCATCAAAGATGAGCTTGTGGGGCCTTTTTCGGGTTGAGGATGGAGTCAAGCTCAACTCCCAGTCCTACTGCCAGTTCCTGGAAGACACCTTCTTCAAGCAGTGGTACAGGAAGAAGTCTACATCCTTCAAGAAAAACATGATTTTCATGCAGGACAATGCTCCATCACACGCGTCCAAGTACTCCACAGCGTGGCTGGCATGAAAGGGAATAAAAGAAGAAAATCTAATGACATGGCCTCCTTGTTCACCTGATCGAACCCCATTGAGAACCTATGGTCCATCATCAAATGTGAGATTTACAAGGAGGGAAAACAGTACACCTCTCTGAACAGTGTCTGGGAGGCTATGGTTGCTGCTGCACGCAATGTTGATGGTGAACAGATCAAAACACTGACAGAATCCATGGATGGCATTCTTTTGAGTGTCCTTGCAAAGAAAGGTGGCTATATTGGTCACTGATTTGTTTTGTTTTTGAATGTC
>CAKOES020000339.1:6759-31506 GCA_933207985.1 Pelobates cultripes
GGCCCCCACGACAAATAGAAGAGTTAGATAATTTACTAGTTGAGGAAATAGCTAAAATGCCAATAAGGGGTAAGTTATCATCATGGGTGACTTTAATCTTCCTGATGTGAATTGGAAAACCAAAATAGCTGCTTGTGCCAGGAGCACACATATTCTAAACTCCCTACTGGGATTGTCTCTAAAACAAGTAATTGAGAAGCCAACTCGTAAGGAGGCCATACTGACAGATATCAGTGTTACAAAGTAACTTGCATTCATTTTGAAAAAAATGGTTTGGAAATAGAATAATAAAAGTTCTACTTGTACTTATAGCCCTACAACTTTCCAAAAAAAGCTAAGATCATGTTAACATTGGGTATTTCTGGGTATTGGGTATTTCTAAACTCAGGACAAAATTTACAATCTATGGGTGTTTTTTGGCGGTTGTAGATGCGTAACAGATCTTTGGGGTCAAAGTTAGAAAAAGTGTGTTTTTTTTACATTTTTAATCCATATTTTATAATTTTATTCATAGTAAATTATATGATATGATGAAAATAATGGTATCTTTAGAAATACCATTTAATGGCGAGAAAAAATGTATATAATATAAGACGAAAAGCTACCTTTTCTTAATTGTGCAATTTCAATTTTATCTTCGGTTGTAATTGTTCTGTGTTTTTTTTTACATTTTTAATCCATATTTTATAATTTTATTCATAGTAAATTATATGATATGATGAAAATAATGGTATCTTTAGAAATACCATTTAATGGCGAGAAAAAATGTATATAATATAAGACGAAAAGCCCTTTTCTTAATTGTGCAATTTCAATTTATTTCAATTGTTCTGTCCCTAATTTGCTATTCTAATAAAAATGAATGACTCCGAAACAAATTGGGTTTTGGATCAACTAATTCTGAATTCATTTGTTTTTGGTTAATTTTGTTGTGTCGCACATGTTTAGTTGCTGGTGATTATACCAGCATTATGTATAGGGTGAATGTGAATATATACCTGTGGCGATAGAGCTTGTTTTATTTTTACATTTTAAGATCATTGAGAGCAGCTTTTGCTACTGTTTCAAGTATCACTGACTCATATGCTAAGCCATTTGCATCTGTTTAGGCTTTATAAGTATTATATTCATTTGTTATATTGATATAATTGACAGTTAATAAGTTAATAATTAAACAGACTTTAAAATAACACCTTTTGTGGCTGTGAAACTATTTAGCATCTAAAAAGTACATTGCGGAGACCTTGTCAAACTTTATTAGCTTAAAACTGGGTTACAAAGTTATGGGAAAAGGATGAGACTTTTCCTTTGTTTGCAAATGGTAAACTGTAGAATCCCTGACAGATCAGTAAATGATTAAAGAGGTGTACTTGGTAATGGACCGCTCTGCGTTTCATAGCTGACAACATTTAAGCCTTCTGTTTTAGTAAAAGAGGAGAGACTCGTGATCATCTTGATAAGAACAGATTATCTCCCAAATCCTTTGTCCTATTTAGCACATAAAGAAAAAAAAAATGTTTGAAATCTCAGTAAATCGTTTCCCTGGAGAGGTTCATAATGTTAAATAAGGTTAATAGAGTTATAGAAGGAAGTAAATCTACGGGAAAATATTTTATTCTCAGAATGAGGATATACGTCCATGAGCACCCAGCTGCAACTCTAATTATTCTCCATTCAATTGTTATTTATTCTTCGTGGTAGAGGTTAATGTTTTGGTTATTACTAATTGATTTTGTTCAAAATTTTTCAAAATTTTCCTGTTCAAAGAATCCTGTTTTGAAAATATTTGGTTCGGATCTGAGCTTTACCAAAAGTTACCAAAGAAGCTCTAAAATTAAGGAAAAAATATACCACTAACTATAGTGTCCCTTTAACAAAACTCAGCACCTCAAATTGTGCTCAACAACTTAAGCATGCCACCAAACCCGAATTCAAACTAAACCAAAACAGCTCACCTTCCGCTATTTGGTTGATTCGTTATATAGGATACATTTGTTTTGGAAGTTCAGCCAAAGTGAATCTCCAAGTCTAATTAAATGCAATTATAACCTGCAAACACTATGTACAGATGTACAGGATATGTGGTGGCCTTATATTAATTCCCAAGATAGCGATTAGGGCAGCCATTTTCTATGGAACACAAAACCTAAAATGTTTAAGTCTAAAATCAGATATCCTTAACCATAAAGTCTTTAATCCTAAAATCCTTAATTCTAAAATCCTTGAATTTTAAATCACTTATTTAAACTTCAACCATTAAAATCACTAACCGTAACCCTAAAATAGTAATTAAAATTAAATCTGTAATCCTAATTTTAAATAACAAATAGCCTATAGGTTAAAGTTGATATCATATAGCCTACAGGTAAAGGGCCTGTACCAATAGCCTATGGGTTAATGTTTATATAATATAGCCTACAGGTAAAGGGCCTGTACAAACAGCCTATAGGTTAAAGTTGATATAATATAGCCTATTAATGTTTATATCATATAGCTTACAGGTAAAGGGCCTGTACAAACAGCCTATAGGTTAAAGTTGATATAATATAGCCTATTAATGTTTATATCATATAGCCTACAGGTAAAGGGCCTGTACAAATAGCCTATAGGTTAAAGTTTATATCATATAGCCTACAGGTAAATGGCCTGTACCAATAGCCTATGGGTTAATGTTTATATAATATAGCCTACAGGTAAAGGGCCTGTACAAACAGCCTATAGGTTAAAGTTGATATAATATAGCCTATTAATGTTTATATCATATAGCCTACAGGTAAAGGGCCTGTACAAATAGCCTATAGGTTAAAGTTTATATCATATAGCCTACAGGTAAAGGGCCTGTACCAATAGCCTATAGGTTAAAGTTTATATCATATAGCCTACAGGTAAAGGGCCTGTACCAATAGCCTATAGGTTAAAGTTTATATCACATAGCCTACAGGTATAGGGCCTGTACAAATAGCCTATGGGTTAACGTTTATATAATATAGCCTACAGGTAATGGGCCTGTACAAATAGCCTATGGGTTAACGTTTATATCATATAGCCTACAGGTATAGGGCCTGTACAAATAGCCTATAGCTTAACGTTTATATAATATAGCCTACAGGTAAAGGGCCTGTACAAATAGCCTATAGCTTAACGTTTATATCATATAGCCTACAGGTAAAGGGCCTGTACCAATAGCCTATGGGTTAAAGTTTATATCATATAGCCTACAGCTAAAGGGCCTGTACAAATAGCCTATAGCTTAATGTTTATATAATATAGCCTACAGGTAAAGGGCCTGTACAAATAACCTATAGGTTAAAGTTGATATAATATAGCCTACAGGTATAGGGCCTGTACAAATAGCCTATGGGTTAACGTTTATATAATATAGCCTACAGGTAATGGGCCTGTACAAATAGCCTATGGGTTAACGTTTATATCATATAGCCTACAGGTATAGGGCCTGTACAAATAGCCTATAGCTTAACGTTTATATAATATAGCCTACAGGTAAAGGGCCTGTACAAATAGCCTATGGGTTAATGTTTATATCATATAGTCTACAGCTAAAAGGCCTGTACAAATAGCATATAGCTTAACATTTATATCATATAGCCTACAGGTAAAGGGCCTGTACCAATAGCCTATGGGTTAACGTTTAAATAATATATCCTACAGCTAAAGGGCCTGTACAAATAGCCTATAGCTTAATGTTTATATAATATAGCCTACAGGTAAAGGGCCTGTACAAATAACCTATAGGTTAAAGTTGATATAATATAGCCTGCAGGTAATGGGCCTGTACAAATAGCCTATAGGTTAAAGTTGATATCATATAGCCTACAGCTAAAGGGCCTGTACAAATAGCCTATAGCTTAATGTTTATATAATATAGCCTACAGGTAAAGGGTCTGTACAAATAACCTGTAGGTTAAAGTTGATATAATATAGCCTACAGGTAATGGGCCTGTACAAATAGCCTATAGGTTAAAGTTGATATAATATAGCCTACAGGTAAAGGGCCTGTACAAATAGCCTACAGCTAAACGTTTATATAATATAGCCTACAGGTAAAGGGCCTGTACAAATAGCCTATAGGTTAAAGTTTATATCATATAGCCTACAGGTAAAGGGCCTGTACCAATAGCCTATAGGTTAAAGTTTATATCATATAGCCTACAGATAGTGGGCCTGTACAAATAGCCTATGGGTTAATGTTTATATCATATAGCCTACAGGTAAAGGGCCTGTAGCAATAGCCTATGGGTTAATGTTTATATCATATAGCCTACAGGTAAAGGGCCTGTACAAATAGCCTATAGCTTAATGTTTATATAATATAGCCTACAGGTAATGGACCTGTACAAATAGCCTATAGGTTAAAGTTTATATCATATAGCCTACAGGTAATGGGCCTGTACAAATAACCTATAAGTTAAAGTTTATATCATATAGCCTACAGGTAAAGGGCCTGTACAAATAGCCTATAGGTTAAAGTTTATATCATATAGCCTACAGGTAAAGGGCCTGTACCAATAGACTATAGGTTAAAGTTTATATCATATAGCCTACAGGTAATGGGCCTGTACAAATAGCCTATAGCTAAATGTTTATATAATATAGCCTACAGGTAAAGGGCCTGTGCAAATAGCCTATAGGTTAAAGTTTATATCATATAGCCTACAGGTAAAGGGCCTGTACCAAAAGCCTATGGGTTAATGTTTATATCATATAGCCTACAGGTAATGGGCCTGTACAAATAGCCTATAGCTAAACGTTTATATAATATAGCCTACAGGTAATGGGCCTGTACAAATAGCCTATAGGTTAATGTTTATATAATATAGCCTACAGGTAAAGGGCCTGTACAAACAGCCTATAGGTTAATGTTGATATAATATAGCCTACAGGTAAAGGGCCTGTACCAATAGCCTATGGGTTAATGTTTATATCATATAGCCTACAGGTAAAGGGCCTGTACAAATAGCCTATAGCTAAATGTTTATATAATATAGCCTACAGGTAATGGGCCTGTACAAATAGCCTATAGGTTAAAGTTTATATCATATAGCCTACAGCTAAAGGGCTTGTATAGCCTATAGCTATAGCCTACAGGTAATGGGCCTGTACAAATAGCCTATAGGTTAAAGTTTATATCATATAGCCTACAGGTAAAGGGCCTGTACAAATAGCCTATAGGTTAAAGTTTATATCATATAGCCTACAGGTAAAGGGCCTGTACAAATAGCCTATAGGTTAATGGACCTGTTAGCCTATAGGTTAAAGTTTATATCATATAGCCTACAGGTAAAGGGCCTATACCAATAGCCTATAGGTTAAAGTTTATATCCCTACAGGTAGCCTATAGGGTTAATGTTTATATAATATAGCCTACAGCTAAAGGGCTTGTACAAATAGCCTATAGGTTAATGTTTATATCATATAGCCAACAGGTAAGGGGCCACATCAAAAAGCCTACATGCGAGACACTGCTCAAACTGTCTGTTCTTTAGAACCTTTCTTTTTTCCCAATAAGCAAATCTTTCTAGAATTGAGGAAACAGTCAGCACATTCTGTTCACACCAGGCTGATGCAAAGAGTGAGAATATAAAAGTTCAGCAAAAATCTGCCTGCAACGTTAATACATCCTAAATGGTCTATTTAACAGAGTATGTTTATGTGGAGCCTTGAGCTTGTTTAAATTGAAATGATTTGACAGCAGGGCTGGATTCACATCCATGTGTTTTATTGTATACAACTGGGCCTCGTCTGAATTAGCACTGAAAATGAGATCTGTGAATAGATCGCCCGATTAGGCATTTAGCAGTTTTTATTCTGTCTTAATATTACTTTCTGTATATCTCTATCATTCTGTGACTTTTCTAACTGACACGTCACCTGTGATCCAATTTCACTCATAACATTACTGCAATCTCAGAGACAATGTGATAGCCAGGCAAACTGAATCTCTTACACCTGTCACAAAAACAATGGCTGTGACACGTACGTCAGACATGACATTTGGAATGTAGAAGCATCATTTTTATATCAAATGGATAGTAAACCTGTCTACACGTTATATACAAACTCCCACTGCCTTGTCTTGGATATAGCAGCTATTGCTGAGGATCTCACGCAGGACCTGAGGATATGACTCCACGCCTCCCCTCTAAAAATAAAAAGATAGAGTGTATGCAATAGATTCAAACTCAGTCGGATGTTGCTTCAGCTTGGTCAAATGTCACATTGATAATGAAATCAGCAGAGCAAACCAAAAATGCACAAAAATGGGCCAACCAGTGTGCTGCAATATATAAACATAATATAAATATGGGGGGGTATGGGCGGGGACTGACAGCCATGCTGAGTGGTCGCACATAGTGTGAGCTCCAAGCTAAAACTCTCCAAAAAGTGTGTTTCTCCTGTATTATAAACCGTGAAACCGGTATATGTTGCAGTGGAGTTATCAAGCATTCACCCGAGGCACTTCTGGAAGTGTTTGGCTGCACGACTGGCAACCTAGTCTGATTGCATTGCACATGGATGCGGACAGGGAGAGACGGACGATCTCTCTGCTGATATCAATGCCAGAACGAGTACGAGTGAAGGGTCCCAGTTTCCCCTCCGCGCCGGTGAGGGTTATCTCGGCAAAAGCTCAGTGGATACTGGCACTAGACTACGGGTTGGCCTGAGAGCCTGAAAACTTAAGACCTACCATACTGCCCTGCACAAGATGGAGGATACTCCAAATACCCCTGCCACAGAGAGACCTACTGGAATCAATTGAAGTGAGGCTGGATCGGATCTTCGCTGCTTTCTGGCTGAGACTGGAGAGCAGAATAACCGAGCATGAGGAGAAGAATCAAAGACCTCGCCTGCTGCAAAATTCACTTCCTGGTCGCCACGGAATCAAGCTGAGCCTGCCACAGCGGAAAATATTGGCATCTACAGGCTTGTATCATTTGGGTACCGACCTCCCAGTGCTTGCCAGCACACCGAGGTGGCTGGTCTCCACTACCACCTTCACCCACTTCTCCAGAGGAAATGAACACGACACCTCGCTGCACTTTGCTCCTCTCTGTATATTGTTCATGAAGCTGTGAGCATCTGGATCAGTGGGGATCGCATGTGGGCCCTTCTTAATCCCTGTGGCCAGTGGCGTGGCCAGTTCGGGTTCACTGTGACTGTGTCTAGCTATGGGGGCTGGAAGACAAGCACTAGTGTCAGATGAAAGCATTTGTAACGGAACACATAGGGGTTGTGATCCACGTTAGGCCTCCTCCTTAACACCATATTATTAACCCTGGTTTCTCTGGGATGCGTGCATACCCCGTAGCCATCTGTTTTATAGGAACACCATTGCAATATCATTATAATTTCAGTTTTGTTTAATTTTCGTTTCGCAACATCCTGATCTGTTAGTTACACTAGCTGACAGCAGCAGGCCCACCAGCATAACACAGTTAATAGTTATTATATGATCAGATTTGCCCATTCTGTGCTAATAGTATACAGCTATATATTGTACACATACCTGCCAGCTATTAGCTACACTGGTGTTCTTGTTCCTCTGAGCCATTGAGCATCTTTAACACAGCATGATTTTCCATACACAATACTCACCATGTCTTGTCTCTGTTTTTAGACAAAATGTTTGCATATCCTACTCATTCAGACATGTTTATCTATTGTGTATCTCTCTGTCATACCTACGAGTTACCTGCACAGTGTTTGATTTGTGTTGAACTAATAGTACTCTTTTTTTTTCTGTAATCCCTGATTCAACTGCCTCAATAAAGAAATATTGACAAAAAAATTATTATAAAAATATGGATATATAATCACACTGATAGGAGCACCAATAAATGGAAACATCTATTTACTAAATATGTAATATATAAATATAGAATTTATTTTACTGCTTAATGATGTGTGAATAAAAGCAAATCATTTTTTTGGCTCAACTTATTCAGAACATTCCCCCCCTCTCCTCCCCGGACATGTTCAGCAGGGTATATTTCAGTTAACCCATAATTCCGATGCATCAGCTTGGAATTGGAATTTCATGATGAAACAGTTACATGTCTAATTTATTAAATACGTCCTCTTTGGCGAGACCTAAGTGAGAAAACTGACGTCAGTGCTTTTATAAGGTACAAACCTTGATCAGCGTTAGCAATTTTAATAATGAATTCAGCTTTTATTTTCGATTGGTGTTCTTCTCTTTAAATGGTGAATAAAGAATAGACTGACTATCCTGAATATCCCGTCTGTTGCATTATCCATAAAGAATAACATCCCATTGCCCATTGTGAGTAAACCCTCTCTTTGCCAGGAAAATACGTAATACTGGAATTATATGTTTTATAAATAAATATGTACAGGTACTGTAAGAGGTCCTATAACATGGAAATAAAGCTTTGTATGTTGGTATCACTTGCCAACCTTGTATTTCCTATTCACATAGGTGCAGCCAGATTAAATCACCTGGATCCACACAGAAAGGTCATACGTACATATGAACACAGAAAACAATCTGCATACATTACTAATTCCTATATACATCTTAGGTCCCCTTTAGGAGCTGACCCAGATATTTTAGACTGACTGCCCCACAGCACTGGTCGTTCTTCCCCTGCTGTTCGACATAATTAAAATGACATGATGGAAATTGTCCTCCTCGAGGTAGTCAGGAATCCTCGGAGCTGACAAAGTAAAAGGTGCTAAAAAAGTAAATGTTTCTTAAAGTGGTCAGAATTAACACATGCCTAAAAAGATGTTTGCTTTAAACAAGTAGACATGGAACAAACAGGTACTGTGTCAATTACTGTTTCATAAGTTTCCAATGGTCTACTGATATTGTACACGTAATGTAGTTTGTAGGACTTTCCAACAGTCAAGGGATAGTAGGTGAGTAAGGGGTGAGGTTATTCAAAGGTCAATAGATATGTACAAGGTCATTGACTAAAGAGAAAACTGATGGGAATTCAAAGTTCTAAATCCTTTAGTGAAGAACCCTGAAAGTGTGGAATATGCGAGGCGTGTTAGTGATTGGTGAACTTTAGGTAAGGAGTTAGAGACAGATTCCACTATCAAAGACATTAGGTGTGGGTGGGTTTCTCTAAGATGATATAGACCCTATTTGTTGACCCAGTAGACCCTAATGGTCCAGCACTGAGTAGAGAATTCCAAAATTCCCGGGAAAAAAATAAATCTGTGAAGAATCTCCAAAGTTAATTCCGTGACAACTTTTTATGGCGTTTGTTTCTACAGTGCAGACTGCCACAATTTACATTGCATATATTTATGTTCTCTCAGCAATTCTGATGACATTTCTGCTAAGCTGAATTAGCATAATAACCTTTTTGAGATGAAAGTACAATGTATAAATCGAAAATTCCATTCATTTAGCACGGCAAAGTCAATACAAGATCCGTACTACAGAATTGTTCCCCAGCACAGAGCTTAAAATCTAGCTACGTTTCAGAAACATAAAATCCTCCCAGTTTTTCGACCCATCGATCTGCAAGAATTATTTGGGTGCAAACTCTGGTGGTCATTGAGCCGCATCTGTGAAGTGTGCACTGACCATACAAATAGGAAAATATACAGTTATGTAATGTGCATAAATGAACTCCGAACAATAAATTCACTGTCATTCAGTCGCTTCTTGCATCCCTCGTACCCCTCCAGCCCTCCTGTGAGTTGTGTCACATTCACAATCACCATAAACCAACAGCATCTGACACTTTGTATAATCCAATTACCTAAAACTGCGACTGCTGTCACACTCACAGAGAGCCATAAAATAAGGAAAGAATTGTATTTTTTACCTAGTAATCGCTTTAGAACACTGCAGTTACAGATATACAACACATTACATTGTTTCTTTTTTTTTTGTTAGAGATTCATTTTATCCGTTTGATTCTTTTAAGCATTTCAGAATTTTACATTGTACTGAATTGGTTTATTATAACCTGATTTTGTAAAGCAGCTGTTGTCAATCCGTTATAAATCTCTGAATTCTGCAGATGGATGTGATTTCTTTTTTTGGGACCAACGTTTTAGGGTTTGATTGATTTGTAATATATTTATACGGCAGTGTTTTTCATCCCAGATCACTCTCTGGTGGTTCTCTATAGCTATTTACATACCATATTGAGGTATAATATTTTGTGGTCTGTGGCTCGTGTCAAGGGCCAAGGTCTTTGGTTTAGAATATGTTGCAACTCTTGTGCAGATAATACTTTACGGTTTGCTGTGGGTACTAATATGAAGGACTATAAGGACACCAACCACTCAGATTTGCTTTCTGTTTATTTAAAGGACCACTCAAGCAGTATTAATAAATACTTTTATTTATAGCGCTGCTCTGTTAAGGGACTCTTAAGATTCAGCCCACCTCCATTTCATGTTAAAAGAGCGTTTACTTACCGTCACATGTAACGATTTCCCAGGCAAGGCACACGTGTTGCGATCCAATGCTACTCTCTGACAAGCTCTCCGTTCCTCCTTGAGCCAGCACTCAAATAAAAATCTGATGGGAACCCTCTTAGCTATTTGATTAACAGCTGGGGGTGTTACCAAAAGGGTTTTTTAAAAATTTACTTTTATAAAATAAGGTTGCAGGCACACTCAGTTAACCACAAGATCATTTCAGAAAGCCACATTTTACAGCACAAACTACCCCTTTTAGATGTAAAATGAATAATTAATAGATCATATTTTCATAAAATTACGCCTTAGGAATATCTCTTCATGTCATCCACTGCCTTATTGGTTATTTCCATCTATCGAATATCATTATCCAGGTTCCCATAGTGAACATTTCTACCTACAATATCTGTTTAGGATCTTCTCATTACCCTCATAGAGAGCACCTGTCCTTTCCGCTGTCACTGAAATCGATATTCATATTGTCTTCGGTCACTGAAATCGATATTTATATTGTCTTCCGTCACTGAAATCGATATTCATATTGTCTTCGGTCACTGAAACTGCTATGTTTATGAATGGGTTAAGCCTTCCCCCTAATCCTCTAGTGGCTGTCTCATCGAAAGCATTATGAATGCTTTCCTATGAGACCGTCTGAATGCGCGCGCAGCTCTTGCCGCACATGCGCATTCAGCCGAAAGGGCGGAGAGGAGGCGGAGAGGAGGAGGAGAGCTCCCCGCCCGGCGCTGGAAAAAAGATAAGTTTTAACCCCTTCATCTCCCCAGAGGCGGGTGGGAGGGGGACCCTGAGGGTGGGGGCACCCTCAGGCACTATAGCGCCAGGAAAACGAGTATGTTTTCCTGGCACTATAGTGGTCTTTTAATGCCAGACGCGACTAAGGTGTTGGTGCATTCCACTGTCCTTTCTCGCCTTGACTACTGTAATCTGCTTCTCAGTGGTCTTATGTGCTCCCAACTTGCGCCATTACAGTCCATAATGAATGCGGCAGCGAGGCTCATCTTCCTGTCTGCCCGCACCTCCCATGCCTCACCCTTCTGTCAGTCCCTACATTGGCTTCCTATAAAATATAGAGCTCAATTTAATATTCTGGTTCTTGCTTTCAAATCTCTACATAATGCTGCTCCCACCTACCTATCTTCCCTTATACACCAGTATGTCCCATCTAGGGCCTTACAATCTGCTGAAGACTTACGTCTATCTTCTGTCCGTACTCCCACCTCTGATGCTCGCCTTCAAGATTTCTCGAGGGCTGCACCGTTCATGTGGAGCTTCCCTCCTCCGTTAGATGCTCACCCAGTCTCCACTCCTTCAAAAAAGCATTAAAATCCCACTTCTTCATAAAAGCGTATCAATTAAACTGTTAATAGCTCCTGACTGATTCCTCTTCTGCAACTGTCACTAGTATAATACTATCCTTACCTTTTTGTGTCATTTTACCCCACTCCGTCTAGCATGTAAGCTCATTGAGCAGGGCACTCAACCACTCTGTTCCTGTGTGTCCAACTTGTCTGGTTAAAACTACATGTCTGTTTGTCCACCCATTGTAAAGCGCTGCTGAATTTGATGGCGCTATATAAATATCATAATAATAACAATAATAATATGAATCGTCATCGGTCCTCAAGAAAAACCCCTGTGCTCCAGTATCATATCCAAAAGACACACCAACACTAACACAGATTATTAACTGCGCCTCATTTCTATTACATTTAGAATGGGACAATCACAATCTTCTAATCAAGCCCAAACATGATTTGAAGTAGAAGTTCTGCCACACAGATCCCCCTTAACCACAAGCTGGCATACACAGTCTGATCCCAATGGACCAGCTTTGGGATGTCATAGATCACTTTTCCAGTTCTGTCTGTCGTGATAACCCGTCAGCATTCCATTTTCCTTACTGGGTCTGTAATGAATGGAAAAGTTGTATGGTTGTAGGGCCAGGCTCCACCGCAGTAACCTGACTGTCTTTTACATGGTCCATAGTCCTTGGGCAGGAGGCTGGCTAGCACGTTCCTCTAGTAGCTTGTGGCAAACATACAGGAAAAGGAGTGTTTGCCACAGACACACCCAAGCTCACTACCGACAAGCTCACTGGCACAAACTCAAGCACACTACAGACAAGCTCACTGATACATATATACACACACACACACATACAAGCTCACTACCGACAAGCTGCTCACTGACACACACTAGCTTACTACAGACAAGCTCACTGATGCACATCAGTCATATACTGCTGGGAAAACCTAAAAGAACCTGTCACTGGCAGTTTGGACTCTGATGGCAATAAGATTTTTTCTTCCTGTGTGAATGGTCAGCTGGTTGGGAGTGGGGCTTGCCTCCTGTGAGAGCCATGTTGCTATGCAAAGCTGGAAAAGGTGAAGGAGCATTTATGATAAAAATTTACAGAGCTCTCCTCCATGCTGCTGGTCAGCTGCCAACTTTGCTGGTGTAATGGCTGCTGGCAGCCTCAACGCTGCAGCCTAGTAAACTATTTGCATTGCACCAGCCCCCCAACACACTGTCTGAGGAGGGGAAAATAAATTTATATTTATGGTTACATGTAACCTGCTGCCCTGTCGGTTCTGCGTCCCACCAGGAAAATTCCCAGTCTCCCGGTGGGCCAGTCCGGCCCTATAAGTAGATAAAAAAAGATACCCTGACTTATCTTAAATTGTGTCCTTTCGAACCTCATAATGGGTGTATTTCTTTTTTACTAGTTTCTGTAAACATTTGTGGCAGTAACTTAACATTTTTTTTTTGCATTTTTCATGCACATATTTCATTTTTTGCTGTGCATTTCATAAATGTACTATTGTGTGTTAAGCTACATCCAAGGAGTCCAGAAATATCCCCCGTGTAGACTTTTTCCAACCTTTTGTGAAGTTACAAGACCATATTGAAGAGACTTACTAATTTTTACTTTTTTTTTTTTTTACTTATTATTTTGATGCAGGGTCTTTATAGCAATTTGTGGCATTTTATTAGCTCATAAAAGTTAGACTACCTAGCATTAGCTTCTTCTCAATTTAGAGTGTAGTAAACAATCCCCAAAATGTAATAATGATTTGTACTTTGTTCTCTCATAACCTATCTGGTTACAGTGTCCACTACACATACTGCTGTCTTGTAACTACAACTGATCACTATCAGGCTATTCAAGAATAGCAGAGTTAAAAAGAAACTATGCTTTAATCACAAGCCAATGCATTGATTTAGCCTCAGGAGAAGGGCAAGAAATGTGTTCTTCAAATCAGATAGTCATTTAACCCCTTAAGTGGCAGAAGAATATTTAAGACACCAGCAGTAAGATTTAAGGGGGAAAAAATATAACTAAATTGACGACTTTATCTTTTTTGTATGTGACATGAAAGCTCCCACGTGTGTATCTATTTATTAAATCATTACACATTCTTTAGGAACAATATTTTATCCATTTTGGACCCAACTATCCATTTCAGACCTTGATCTCTGCTCTCCTGGGACTCGATAACTCATCTTGGCTCAGGTGGTCACAAATCTCTTATTGACTTGCAAACCATAAAACTACAAGCAAGGCCTGTGCTGTAAATTGTGTTGGCTAATTAGCATTGTAGACTTGGTGATAGGTTGTCCATTTGACTGATGATCATATGCACACGGCACATCCTTTGCTTTAAAGACAATGCAACACAGAATTAACAAAAAAAACGTTAATTACAAACATAAATATATAAAAAATGAATGAATAAATAAATAAAAGCTACATGGACTATATATTAGCAATGAGCCCCAAATGTTAATTTCAGAGATCAATAAATAAATACAAATTTATCTGGGGAAAAGCAGTTGGAAAAGTCATCTTGATGAATTTAATGGAATTTTGCCAGGATGTATAAAGGCTATAATTATTTGTAGGAAATTCCCGAACATGTGTGGAGCAAATATTTAAATAACAATTATCCTAAACAGCTCTAGCTTAAAGTGAAACTGTTCTTCCTCTGTTCTATAGTATAATCACCCTAATAACATCATGACTCTGTGTGATTTGCGAAAATAATAAGAATAAAACTGTACACATCCCTCGTAATAGTTGACACCATTTTGAATAACTAAAGATCATGCTTTCATCAATCTTTAATTAAAAGTATCTTTGTTTCCCATTGCTTAGTGTTAATTCTAAGAGATTTTGTAGGATAAGTTAGCTGTATTTTAAAGGACCACTAAAGTCACCCATACCACTTCATCTCAATGGTCTGGGTAAAGTGATCTTGTAATTTTAACTTGCAAAGTAAAATATTGCAGTTTTTTACAAACTCTTACACTGCAGGGTTAATTCCACCTCTAGTATCTGTCTTCACTAGAAGTGTGTCTGCCTAACTGATGGGGTAACACTCGGTCAGGGGACGTGGAACCTCATAGCAAAGCATTGTATAATAATGATTTCCTATGAGATGAATTGGATGCGCACACTGTGCTTGCTATGCAGGCACATCAGATGCCCATTGCACCTCTTTGAGGAACATTGGATTGGACCAACAATGGAAGACAGAGGTGAGCAGCACCGGAAATATTAGTAAAAGCTTTGGTTTTAAAAGTTTATAACTAGGGATAGGAGCACAGCGGTGTTAAGAATACAGGTTTGTGTTTAGTGTTCCTTTCATTACATAAGAATGTCTAGGAATAATTTTTCACAGCACCTGTATGGAATCATATATGGCCCCTAATGAGCTGCTTAACCTACATCCCACAACACAACCGATATGGAAATCTTACAATCCTTGGCCAGGTCTTTGAGCTATAGTACAGTCAGTCTAATGTTTATTGATCATTTTCTAAAACATATCACAAACTTATTATTTTTATTTTGCCTTTGCTAATGAATGACAGTTTTTGTAGCTACGAGTGTTATGCTGAGCCCATTTAAGAGCTGAATCCTTAATGAGGTACGTGTGCGGCTTGGCATCCCTTCTGTGTAAACACAGACCAATGTTGGTGAATTGGCTGCAAATGATCTGCCTGAATTGATGTTATAGATCAAGCTGGGCTTATTAAACCTAGTGGATTGTGATACACCATGGCATTAACATCTGAATTCCCATCACTGGACAAATTCTCAGAGGTTCTTTATTAATTATAACAGCTTTGGGTGTCTTATTTATTTTTTGCCGAACAACTAAGATGAGATTTCTGGTACAAATAATGTGAATTTGAAGCTTACACAATTTCTGTTTTCTGTTCAGGTCTGTGGGCTCCACGGGGAAAAACCCACGGGTTATTTTATTTATTTTTATGGACAATTAAGAATGTATTCCAAATAAACAATGCACATCTATTAACCCCTTAAGGACGGAGCCAAATGTACACGTTGTGAACCAAAAAAACGTAAACAAAACCTGGCATTTGCGCTACATGTCTGTCCAACCGTAATTCACCTCTTTCATAGTAAATGCACCCACCCTTATTATATATCATTTTATTCAGGGGAAACAGGGCTTTCATTTAATATCAAGTATTTAGCTATGAAACATAATTTAATATGAAAAAACAGGGAGAAAATACGATTTTTTTAAAATTTTTTAGTTCTACATGACATTTTAACGGTCAATGTCATAATACTGTTTGCTTTTACTGCAATAAAATACACATATTTGTATTCGGCAAAGTCTCACGTGTAAGACAGTACCCCCTATGTACATGTTTTATGGCGTTTTGGGAAGTTACAGGGTCAAATATAGCACGTTACATTTGAAATTGAAATTCGCCAGATTTGGTTACGTTGCCTTTGAGACTGTATAGTAGCCCAGGAATGAAATTTACACCCATAATAGCATACCATTTGCAATAGTAGACAACCCAAGGTATTGCAAATGGGGAATGTCCAGTCTTTTTTAGTAGCCATTTGGTCACAAACACTGGCCAAAGTTAGCGTTCGTATTTGTTTGTGTGTTAAAAATGCAAAAAACACCAATTTTGGCCAGTGTTTGTGACTAAGTGGCTACTAAAAAAGACTGGACATATCCCGTTTGCAATACCTTGGGTTGTCTACTATTGCAAATGGTATGCCATCATAGGGGTAATTTTCAATCTTGGGCTACCATAGGGTCTCAAAGGCAACCTAAACAATCTGGCGAATTTTAATGTGAAAAAAATGAAACGCAAGCCTTATATTTGACGCTGTAACTTTTGAAAACACCATAAAACCTGTACATGAGGGGTACTGTTGTACTCGGGAGACTTCGCTGAACACAAATATTTGTGTTTCAAAACAGTAAAAAGTATTGCAGCAATAATATCGTCCGTGTAGGTGCTGTTTGTGCGTGAAAAATGCAAAAAATTTCACTTTTACTGGTGATATCATCGTTATAATACATTTTACTGTTTTGAAACACTAATATTTGTGTTCAGCGAAGTCTCCCGAGTAGAACAGTACCCCCCATGTACAGGTTTTATGGGGTCTCGGAAAGTTATAGGGTTAAATATAGTGCTAGCAAATTAAATTCCCTTTACTTTCGGCATGGGTTATCAGGCAGGTCCTGCTAATTGTAATTAATTAAGATACCTAATTATGTAAAAATATTACATAAATATATATGTAGAATTAATATATGTATATATATATACGTATGTGTATATATATGTATATATCTATATAATTTTTTTAAAATATTTTTATTTATATATAGCTATATATATAGTAATATATACGTATATATTTATGTATATATATATTATTTAGTTCTACGTGTATTTTGATATATATATATATATATATATATATATATATATATTAATTTCACAATACAGTTAGAACGTAATAACACACATCTATATATTTTTTAATTATTTCTTTTTAATTATTTTTTTAATTTTATTTTTTAACGTATTTACATATTTAATTTTTTATATTATATATAAATATATATATAACAATAATTATATATATATTTAATCAGTATCAGTCTACGTGTAATTTGATATTAATATATAGTAAAATACACCTAGACAGTGTATGTGTGTGTATGTATATGTGTATATATATACTTAGATCATATATATATAATATATATATATGATCTAAGTATATATTTTTTTTTTTTTTTACACCAATAAATTTAATTTTAATTTTATTTCCAGCCAGCAGGGGGACCACCTGTCATTACTGGCAGCCCCCCTGCTGGCAATGCAGGAGGCAGCCTACCCGGCCATGTGATTGTGGGGTCTGCCGCGGGGGGGCTCCCTGGCAGTCCCCCCCCACCGCGATCGCCGGTGTGGGACCGCCGGCGACCGGGTAAGTTAACAAAAACCGGAGGGCGTACAATTACGCCCGGCGGCGTTTAGAGCCGCCTAAAATAGGGCGTAATTGTACGTCCTCCGGTCTAAAGGGGTTAAAACCAACAAACCATGCAGATATTTAGATTTCTTCCCCAATGCAATGTACCGTGTTTATACGTAGTACAGTAGCCATAAATGTAAAAAGTTTGCGGTGGCTGCTCCCTGTCATTTAAAACTGGATATAAATGTATTTTATATAGAAGTGCACGGTAAGAGTATGTGTAAAAAGTAGCTATTTAGAACTAAATAGCTACTTTTTCATATTGCAGCATTGTTATAGTTTTTGCTATAACTTTTGGTTACATGTACTCTTACCGTAGCGCTCTATCACTTCTATATAAGATACTGATTTTTATATCCAGTATTAAATGACAGCAAGCAGCCACCAGCTTCTTGCTGTTTAGACGACATGCCCCTATACACGGGGGCTGGAACAGGTAGGGGCATGCGTGAGGATTTAACCTGTGCCAGGTTCCCCCTTATTGCATTCATTCGTATAAATCCAAAATTTCACAGATGAACATGTCTAATAAAAGGTTTGTGGTACAAATCTAAAAACACAATCAATTTAGTAACACATAAAATGTACAAAAACAAACTAACATGCATTTGTGTTCGGGAATATAAAAACAGATAGAGTATAAATATGAATTTATACTATGAAGCACTCCTCTACTCCACTATGTACTCCTCTAGTTGATAGTTTAGTAGATATGGCCTAAAGGGCGCAAAAGGAAAATTAGACTACTGTATCCTTTATGCAAAGTATTAAAACATCTATAAACAAAATATACACTGGTACATTCATAAATTAAAACATTTACCGGTACATTCATAAATTAAAACATTTACCGGTACATTCATAAATGAAAACATTTACTGGTAAATTCATAAATTAAAACATTTACCGGTACATTCATAAATTAAAACATTTACTGGTACATTCATAGATGTAAAAAGTTTGGGGCGGAAAGGTTTTCCAGATTGTAGCCAACCTACAAAGTTAAACGTAATATAGTGCTGCACAGAAATTCCCTTATCTCTAAGGTAAGTCCTTGTGGCTGGAGTTCCATGAATATTGAGAGTTTTAATCCTGTGTGTGGGGGCATTTTAAAGTTCTTATGGTATTGAGGACTCGAGCTCCTAATAGTCCACTTAGTCCATGCTGGGACAGTCTGTCCCCTTCGGTGTCTCTCTGGTTTAAGTGCTCTGTAGTGTCGGTAGGCTTGGGTATGGGTGCTCATTTAGTTGAAAGCTACACAGTAATCATGGTGTTCTATCACTCCTATGCGTTTTGTGAGCCTTGCGTTCACTTCCTCAGGGAGTATATAATGTACTGTGTTTACACTATCCTTTATAAATTCTTATAGGAACACTATAGTGTCCGGAAAATAAATATATTCCTTACACTATGGTGCTGGAATGTAGCATTATGTCCCTTGCCCCGCTTTCTAAGGTGAGTAAAGATGATTTACTCACGTTTTCCCTCACGCCGCACCGGTCTTGACTTTTTTCCGCATGTGCGAAAGTCAGTTTCTCCTCATAGTGATGCATTCATCAATACATCTCTATGGGGAACGTTCAGTGCCTCCATGCAGTCGGTGGAGATGCTGAACGCCAGTGCTGCACACTGTACAGCACTGACTCAGGGTCATCTCTAGGGGCCGTCTGAGTGACTACAACTGGAGCTGTAACTAGGCACCAATGCAGCACTGCCTTTTCTTTAATAAGGCAGTGTTTACAGTGCTAAGCCCGCAGCACAGATAATTAAATAAAATGAGGTGTGCGTGTCGATTCAGTCAGTTGGCCAGGATCAACACTATGGCCATTTCCACACATCTAGATGTCTGTGGCTAAACTATTACATGTTTAAAGCTGTTTATCTTGCTGTCATATTTTTTTTATCCTCATTATTGTGTCTTGTATGCAAGTTATTATTGCATAAAAATTTTAACTATTCCCAACCACGGTCTTCTCTTCTTGGTAGCCCTGCTAGGATCTTAACTGACATGTCCCTTCTGTGTAATATTAATTATGCCTGTGGTCACATTGTGGTCAGCCAACAGTCAAATTGCTTGCAGTGACAACTGACAAAATGAAAGAGAATTCCCATGTGTACTAATTGATATAAAATGAAGCATTACAGAGTCTTCGGAGAGAGCTATATAAGATAAAGTTCTGAATACCTATGGCTGTATAAAGCTGCTCTGTCACTTTTGGGGGTCTTTGCATATTTTGAAAGTTAACATCCTTGCCTTGCATGCAGCAGCCAGGGAATTAAACTAAAGGGAGTTATACTTACCTGAAGCTCTCCTTGGTGGGTGCTGCCATCTTTTTTCTTCAACTCGTGGCACTTCACATGCCAGGTGTCCATGTTACTGCTATACTCATACACACGCTCAATAATAAAACACAGAGATTTATGGACAATCCTAAGACTTAGCATCCTTTTTCCACTAGCGACAGCTGTGGAAATTGACAAAGATGAAATGATTTCCCAGGTGAAGAATGAAACTCAAAGAAACTCTTTTTCTAACTGCAAATTCTGCACAATCAAAAAAATCGAATTACGAGTTCCAGTTCTTGGATTATTTAAGTGAATATGTCTGTGATTTTCAGAATTATAATTGATTGTATTTGCCTAAATACATTTTTTTTCTTTTGCCTTTCCTGGACTCCGTTGTCCTAACCATACTGATTTAAGTCCCCATTTCCACCAGTCCTGATCCTGTTACCATGTGTCTCTATATCTCTGAGGAACCCTCCCAAGCCAGCACATAGTGAGAATATCATTTGTGAGTGCTGTGCTAAGGGTACAAGGTCCACAGAGAGCATTCCAGCTGCCAGGCTGACACACCCTTTCTGGGGCTAGTCCTGTCACAGGTGACCCCCCTAGGCCCACCTACACTTTTTCCAACCTTCATACCTACCGGAGTTAGGTGGCATATGAAGTCCCTATTCCCTCCACAGCTGAATCTTTCTCTTTCTTCCACATATGTCTCATTTTAACCCCTAGTAACTTTCCCGCACATTTCTCATCATCCAATTTGCCCAGTCCCGCAGGTCTCGGTTTACTACTTATTGACACTTTTCCATGTCCCTGAAATGGTCTCAGAGCCCCGCTTCCCCTTTTTGTCTCTGTGCCTCTCTAACCGTTGGTCTCTATGTTCAATTTTCCCTCATTCTATTTGCTCCCCACCCCTTGCTCATGGGCCCCATTTTATTTTGTCTTCTGTCCCACTTCTCCTTGTTCTCAGTGCTCCAATACCTTTACTTCCCTTTGGCTGTGAAGCTTTCTTTTACTCCTATTTTTATTTACACTCCTTCTTACAACAGTTATTGTAGAGACTATGCAGAGAACTCAGAAGTGACAACTCCATATGTACTTGAGTAATGAGTTTGGGGTCTTCACGCAGGGGGTCAATGAGAATAGTCAGATTATAAAGACCACATGGTTAACTGACAAATTATGAGGGTTTCAGGGTAACTTGCTAGATTCTCACATCTGCAGGGTAGATTCCAAGGCTCTCAGGGTAAATGGGCACAGTCAGTGTATGGTATTAGGGTGAATATTCAGATTCTCTGGTTGTAAATGTGAAATTCTTAGGATGATCAACCACCATCCACTGTGCCTTTAGTGATTTAATTAAATCATATTCATTTGTCAAATTCAAGAATATCAAATTGTGAAAATACTGCATAGTAATCATAACTAGGAAATATATTCTTAATAATAATGATAGCAACAATACTAATATACGTGAGTTATAGGACAAAACAGCAAACTGTAAGTATTACACGTTTTCTTTAGGTAGTAAGAAGAAGTACATAAAAGTGTAATGTAATTCCCATTTGTCAAACCTATGAAATTTTGCAGGACGACTATCGTATGCTATAGATCTCTTTCTGCCATCCCAACTCTGCCCCTTGCTTTAATAAACAATCCATCTTTCCTATTGCAGGTCCTTGACAATCTCGATAACCATTTAAACAGCTCGGAATATTTTCGCTTCTTCTGGTTTCCGCACACGGATAAAGTCAGTGCGTATTATCAGGATCCTACAGACAAGGTATTAACTGGTCCTCACTGTGTTTGTAAAACAAAATCCCTGATTATCATTCAATGATTCTGCTTGTTGGAGCTTGCTACTTATATAGAAAAGGAACTGTGTGATTGCAATACATTTTGTGGTAGTATTTTCAATGATATTCAAGATACCAGTTTTTATTTTTACACCAGAGCAAAAAACAGTAAAAACATAATTTCTTTTTTAAGGAAAACATTGACTTTTAAAGGACCACTATAGTGCCAGGAAAACATACTCGTTTTCCTGGCACTATAGTGCCCTGAGGGTGCCCCCACCCTCAGGATCCCCCTCCCGCCGAGCTCTAGGGTGAGTAAGGGGTTAAACTTACCTCTTTCTCCAGCGCCGGGCGGGGAGCTCTCCTCCTCCTCTCCGCCTCCTCTCCTTCTCCTCGGCTGAATGCGCATGCGTGGCAAGAGCTGCGCGCGCATTCAGCCAGCCTCATAGGAAAGCATTCACAATGCTTTCTATGGACGCTGGAGCCTTCTCACTGTGAAAATCACAGTGAGAAGCACGCAAGCGCCTCTAGGGACTGTCAATGAGACAGCCACTAGATGCTGGATTAACCCTAATATAAACATAGCAGTTTCTCTGAAACTGCTATGTTTATAGAAAAAAGGGTTAACCCTAGTTGTACCTGGCACCCAGACCACTTCATTAAGCTGAAGTGGTCTGGGTGCCTATAGTGGTCCTTTAACCCCTTAAGGACACATGACATGTGTGACATGTCATGATTCCCTTTTATTCCAGAAGTTTGGTCCTTAAGGGGTTAATGTTCTTAGCTGTGGTCCAAGTCCCTAGGACATATTTGTAATAGTGCTTGTTGTGGGTTAGAGTCATATTGGGAATGTGATTGAATATACTGTCATACTGTAGAGTTTTGGGGTTCCTAATTAGCTTACAGAGGTTAATGTACTTAGGTATAGGTAGGTTTTGTAACTGCTAAAATGATGTTATATGTTTGCTACAATACACTTTTCATTGAAAAAAATTAACTGGTCAATGTATTAATGGGCAGAGCATCTTTGCTTAAATCTGTAATCTCTCTAAAACTGCTGTATCTATTGCACATTCTGACTGTTCTACCCTCCAAACAGATGAAAAACATTTTAAAGGAACACTATAGTGTTAGGAACACAAACATGTAGTCCTAATCCTATAGTATTAAAAACAACATCTAGCTTCCCTGATCCCCCCTTGCCCTCCTAAATATAGTAAAATCTTACTTGTATTCCAGTCTGCAGCTGGCTCTACCCCTAATATGTCTCCTTGGCTGACATCATCAAAAGTGATGATCAAAGCCAATCACAATGCCTTCCCATAAGAAAACACTGGATTGGCTTACATTGTCAAGGAGGCAGATCAGGGGCAGAGCCAAACACAGGGCTGGCCAATCAGCATCTCCTCATGGAGGTTAATTAAATCAATACATTTCTTCGAGGAAAGTTCTTTTTTTTATGCAGTGTGTGGAGATGCTGATTGGGTGCAGCACTGATCCAGTAAGAACATTCAGTGGCCGTCTGAGTTCTTAGTCTGTAATGTAAACACTGTATTTTCTCTGAAACATATATTCCTGACCTTATAGTGTTTAACCCACCATCTAGCCCCCCCCTTGCTTAAATATAGTAAATTCTTACTTGTATTCAAGTCTGCAGCTGCTCGCTCTGCCCCTGACCTGAATGCTTAGCTGACATCATCATACGTGGTGGTCTGAGCCAATCACATCACTTCCCCATAGGATTGGCTGAGACTTTCAAAGAGGCAGATCAGTGGCAGAGTCAGCACAATTTAAACACAGCCCTGGTCAATCAGCATCTCCTCATAGAGATGCTTTGAATCAATGCATCTCTATGAGGAAGGTTCAGTGTCTGCATGCAGAGGGTGCAGACACTGAATGGCAGTGCTTCTCACTGTGCAGCACTTCCCCAGGAAGCACATTTAGCAGCCATCTGAGGAGTGGCCAGTGGAATTATCACTAGGCTGTAATATAAACATTGCATTTTCTCTGAAAAGACAGTGTTTACTGCAAAAGGCCTGAAGGTAATGATTCTACTCACCAGAAAAAATGCAATAAGCTGTAATTGTTCT
Organism: Pelobates cultripes; assembly: GCA_933207985.1. Classification (NCBI taxonomy): domain Eukaryota; kingdom Metazoa; phylum Chordata; class Amphibia; order Anura; family Pelobatidae; genus Pelobates; species Pelobates cultripes. Next base: position 30,699 of record CAKOES020000339.1, read on the forward strand.
GGTAACTATAGTGTCCCTTTAATCAAATTCCCAAGGAATGGAAAGAATCTTATAATTAATTGTGTTTCATCTGCTAAAGCATCTGAAACCAAATTTCACAATTAATTGCTATATAACCTAGCCTCTGGTTACAGACATGCCCTGGATTGGGTGGTTGGGGAGTCCTGTTATTCTAACATGGATCTAGAGCAACATTAACATTATTGTGTCATTAACATTTTTAAACATTAAAGATAAACTCACCCTTTTCCAGCTCCAAGTCTCCCTTGGCACTGCTTTCCTCTCTGTAACTCCCGTGTCATCATTGAGGAGATATGGCCAAGGAGGATTGGCTATGGCCAATGAAATACTTAAACTTCCCTATGAGAGAGCATTGAATCAATGTTTTCTTAAGGGGCTTCTGCATCACATGACCAATTTTACTCATAGAGGTGGACTTAACCCTGCATGTTTCTAAACTACTGCAGTGTTTTATATTGCAGGGTTTAAAGTACACAGATACTAAACTTGGAAAGTCTGTGATTGGACAGTCACGGAAAGTCTGGGCGGGGTTAGAAGGGGAGGACTTGAAAAGGCAGCAGACAAGAGAACTGGAGCTTTTGAATGGTGTTTTTAGATATACTCTCAATTCCCCCAATGAAAAAAATGCATAATTAAATGCATGCGTGTTTTAATTGGAGATAGATAGAACCACATCAATAGAATTATTTATCTTAGGTTATATCCAAATTTGATCTAAGGAAAACTTGATTTTCAGTATTATAAGTATCATATACATTTTATATATTTTTATTTTTGCACACCATTT
>CAKOES020000340.1:8823-31503 GCA_933207985.1 Pelobates cultripes
TGGTAGGGTTTGAGCATGTTCACATGGAGCATGCGTCTCTTCCCTACTCCGGAGCATGGGCCGATCACATAGGTGGTATCGCATCTCTGCTCCACCACCTGGTATGGGCCCTGCCAGACGGCCTGTAGTTTATCAGTGCGGACAGGTTTAAGGATTAGCACCTTCTGCCCCACTTGAAAACTACGGTCTCTGGCCCCTCTGTCATACCAACGACGCTGTCGTTGTTGGGCGGCCTGGAGGTTGGTGCGCACCGCCTGGGTCAATTCCTCCAGGCGATCCCGGAACGCCAGCACGTATGGTACAATAGGGGTCCCATCTGCACTACTCTCTCCCTCCCAATGCTCTCTAATGAGATCCAACGGCCCCCGGACCCTTCTCCCAAACAATAGTTCAAAGGGGGAGAAACCCGTAGACTCTTGGGGCACCTCTCTGTATGCAAACAACAGATGGGGAAGGAATCGTTCCCAGTCCTTATGGGTCTCTCCGAATGTCCGGAGCATCTGTTTTAGGGTGCCGTTGAATCTCTCACATAATCCATTGGATTGCGGGTGGTAGGCGGAGTTAATGATCGGCTTAATGCCACATATCCTCCATAACTGCTGGGTAACCTCAGCCGTGAATTGCGTCCCCCTATCGGAGACCATTTCCTGTGGGAACCCTACTCGGGAGAATATTTTCATCAAGGCTTCAGCTACGGTCTCGGCGTGTATATTAGTTAGGGCAATCGCCTCGGGGTACCGGGTGGCGTAATCCACCACGGTCAGGATATACCGTTTCCCAGAGGGGCTGGGTTTTGGTAGTGGCCCTACTATATCTACGGCTACCCGGCTGAACGGTTCCTCAATTATGGGGAGGGGACATAGTTTTGCCTTATGGCGATCCCCCCTTTTGCCTACCCTCTGGCACACATCACAGGAGGTACAATATTGCCTTACGTCTTTGGAAATCCCGGGCCAAAAGAATGCGTGCGTTAAGCGATACCGGGTCCGGGTCATCCCTAGATGGCCGGACAGAGGGATGTCATGGGCGATTCTTAGTAACTCCTGCCTATATTTCTGGGGCACTACTAGCTGCTTGGTTTGGAGCGTCACAGAGTTGCCTATGGCCCGTTCCGCCACCCGGTACAGTAACTTCTTTTCCCATACGTACCGTTCTCCCTCCCGCCCCACCTGGTCCGTGTCTACCCTATCTCGGTACACCTGCAGTGTGGGGTCTTGAACCTCAGCTTCAAATGTGGTCGGGGTGTCCCAAGTCATGTCGGTCAAGGGGGGGTCATGGTGTCTTACCTGAGCCTCAGAGTGTGCGGGGGATGCCGTGGTGCGAGCCTGTTGTCGGGTGGTTACCGGATGCGCCTCTTGGGAAGGGGCCTGGGGAAGAAATGCAGAAGTCATCGGGCCCAAGTCATTCCCCAAAACAACATCGGCCGGTAGTTTCTTCATTATGGCCACCTCTACAACCCCCTCCCCAGCACCCCAGTTCAAATGCACTTTGGCCGTGGGTAACCGGTACATAGCTCCCCCTGCTACCTGGACTGCCACTGATCCGCCAGTGTGGGCCGTATCTGGAATTAAATGGGGGGCCACTAAGGTCAAGGTGGCTCCCGAGTCCCGCAGCCCCTGCACTTCTTTCCCTCCCACAAATACAACTTGGCGGTGATGCTGCCGGTTGTCCGTGGCTTGCACAGACATCACCTCGTACAGAACCCCCAATGGTTCTTCGGTTGATAGACTTGTCAGCTCCGAGTGGTCAGGTTCGGTGTGGTAGAAATGGGCCACTGCCCTTGGCGCGGAGTTTTGCCGTACTTGGTTCCACGCCTGCCTGCTCCGATTCTGGGTGCACTCCCGGGACATATGCCCCCACTGCCGGCAGGTATGGCATTGTATGTTGGCCCTGCCATTGTAGCGTGATGGCGGTGGGGGGTTTCCTGATGGTGGCCGGAATGGAGTAGCGTTGGCGGGTGTGGAGATGGTTGGGTGGTGTGGTACAGCTGGTCTCAGGGGAGCCCTGTTGGGAAGCCCATGATGCCTTCGGGCGTCAAAATGCTGATCCGCCAACCGGGCGGCTTCGGTTAGGGTGAGGGGTTTCCTGTCCCTTACCCATTCTTGTGCCTCAGGTGACAGTCCGTTAAAAAATTGTTCCAGCAAGATGAGCTGGCGCAGTTCCTCCATTGTGGTAGCTTGGCTCGCCTGAATCCATCCTTGCGACGCTTGGTCGAGCTTATGTGCCCACTCAGCGTGGGAATCTTTCTCGGGCTTCCTCAATCCCCGAAATTTACGCCGGTACGCCGGTACGCCTCCGGGGTTATGGCATACCTCTCCAGAATTGCCCTCTTAACTTTAAAATAGTCCTTGCTATCTTCTCTGGGCACAGCGCGATACGCCTCGGCTGCTCGTCCTGCCAACTTGCCTGCCAGTAGGGGTACCCACATAGCCTGTTCTAGATCATGTAGGTCGCACAACCGCTCAAAATCCTGCAGGTATCCGTCAATCTCGTCTTTCTCCTCGCAGAATGCTTTAAATGCCTGGTAAGGTATTTTCTGCTTCACTGGAGCGCAGAATGAATTGGCGATGGATTCTGCCCTGGATGGTGACCTCTGGTGTTGCTGTGCCATAATATAATCCTGGATGTCCGCCATCAGTACGGTTAAGATGTCCAGGGTTACTGGCTGTGGTACAAATTCCAGCCGGGTTCTCAGTTCCCTCTGGTATGGTGTTTCCTCTCTGGCAGGTGGGGGTGGACTGCTGTGCGCTTGGTCGCCCTCCATTAGCTCTGCAATCAGTACTGCTTTCGATTTATTGCTAGCGCTTTTCCCTCTAGCCTCCAGCAGCTCCTTTAGCGTCTGTCTCTTTAACGCCGTGTAATCAGTCCCCATTCACTGATCGCTTTCGTCTGCTTGTTTCATACGAATTGCCTTTCCGTTCGGTAGTTCTTTTCATTCGAATGCGCTGTATTCGGCTGTAGAGTTGGATCCCGTCGCTTGCCACCAATTGTAGCGGAACGCCAATATAAAATCCACGAATTCCGCTGGTCCAGAACGAATCCACAGTCAAGCGCTGAAAACACCAAGGCAATATCCCCAACCTCCCAATAACCGGACGAGACACAGTTTTGGGAGTCAACTGACAATCCTTTAATCGGCACGACAATTTATACAAGTCCCCATGCAAGGGGTTTCCTGAGTCCCTTCCCAGGGGCACTCCCAGAGGGGACTACATGGGGGACTTACAGTATAACATATTTCTCCCATCAGGCACCGCTGCACGAGAGGGATCAATCTCCCAGAATGCACCGTTAAGGGGATTATCCCCTCGTGCAGCAGAACCGGCAATCCATACAAAAATACATAACTTTTAAAATACACGGTGGATTTACACGAATGGACGTTCGGTAGATAGCTGGGGTCTGGGCGCATCATTCGTGAGATTGCCGCTCAGATCCCAGCTAAAATAACCGAACGCCGCACAGAAAACACATTTCTTTCAACACACACGAAAAGAACCGATTGCTTTTAGTGAACCTGGTCCTGAAACTCCCGAATGTCCTGGAGGCTCAGCGGTGTTCGTGCCGTCGAATAACTATTGGTAATGGTATGCGTTCGACGACACGGACCCGCTGACGAACAAGGGATCCAAGATGGCCGACCGCCGCATGGTCGGTAGTCGAACGACGGCCACCCAGGAGAGCCTCTAATAGCCGATTGCAACAATGTTGCAATCGGTTAACTAGCGCCACACGCCTCTAAGTGTGTGGGCTATTAGGGGGTATCGCGTTCGGTTCACGAACGGCTTTCTAAAGTGCCGTTCGTGAAACGAAAGAGAATCCCCATACAAAACCGCCATTTGCATTCGGCGGAAACAGCATTACAGGCAATACGGAAAATACATTAACATCTACATAAGTGTAAAGCGCATATCCCGCCCGACCTATTGGCAACCCTTAAAGGCACAGTCTCTAGTTATTGTCCAAGTGGCTAGGTTTGCCACAGTAGATATTAAATTAAAAATCAAACATTTACAGTGACAATAGTTTTAAATGCAATTGAAACACTTGCAGTTGTATCACTCCCCACAACACATGACAACAGTGCAAACAATAAAACCAAGTTCAAGTGTAAGTGCCCAAACTCCCACTAAAAATAAAGGGATACTATAGAGCAAGGAATAAAAACCATTTTCTTAGCACTAAAGCTGTATTCCCCTCAGTGGTAAATAAAGGATTAAAAAACCTTTATTTATTTACTTGATCCCAGCGCCAATGTCCTCCGCCTCCTCCTATGTCCCTTGATGAGCACTGAAATCAAAACTTTCCTATGGAGAAATAGCTGATGCTGAATGTCTTCATGCAGAGCGTGAAAACGTCGAGCATCAGTTAGCAGACCAAAAGTCTGTTAGGATCTAGGTCGTTAGGATATAGAATGTATGCTCTGAACATATTGAACATTAAGGTGATACAATGTAATGAGACACTTGTGACAGCAGGCAGTGTGGTATTGTTATCAGAATCCTGTGGATGTCTTCATTGCTAATCAACATCTCCAGCTGAAATGTAGGGAAGCGTGCATAATGACCTGCATGTGGGTCAAAATTGGTGACCTCTGTGACCCTGTATTCATAAGTGGTTGGTGTGCAGGATACAGAAAAGAAAAAAGAAAGGGGGGTAGGGGTCAACTCTCTATAGTCATTACCGTCGTGAAATACACCACGTGTCCCAAATGTACGAGTTAATTATTTTCTGGATGTGCCTGCTGAGAGAGAGGGGCATGCATAGGGGTAACAACCGAAAAACATAGACAGGTTTAGGTAGAATGATCATTTTGCTTGTGTTGACTCTCCCTAACCATGATAGCTTTACCGATTTCCAGTTTGAGAAGGCTGTGGTTCACATTCCTGGCAGGGTCTTTCAGGTTAAAGGTGGTTTGTAGAGAGGATGTCAATTTTACCCCTAAGTAGGTAAGGCTAGTCTTCCTGCAGTAAAACTGATAATGTTGTGAAAGTTGGTGCAATATGTGCGTTGCTAGGCTAATTGGCAATGCTTGGGTTTTTGCGTGAATAAGTTTGTAATAGGAGATGTCTCTATATTCCTTTAGTAGGTGGAGGTGAGCTGGTACTGAGGTGAGTGGGTGCTCTAGAGATAGTAGGATATCGTCTGTGAACATCAAGAGGCAGTAGCTGAATTTGCCAATGTATACCCCATGTATATCAGGGTAGTGCCTTATTTTGTATGCCAGAGAGAAAATGAACAGCAGGGGTGAGAGGAGACAACACTGTCTAGAGCTGTTAGCAATCTGAAACAGGGTGGATATAAACCCCACCTTGGAATCTTGGTTGTAAAGATCTAGGATGCCTGTCGTTAAAGTAATAGGAAAGCCAAAAGCCTTTTCCACGTCTAGTGCTCTATCTTCTCCTCTTCTCATTTTATCTCATCTCCCTCAGCATCAAAATATCTCCTTAAACCATCTTTCCTCAACAACACAATCACATTAACATTAATCCTTCTATGCTTCACTCTCCCCTTCCTTCATCTCAAGCCCTGCATTCATTTCTCTATTCTCTCTCTCCTGCTCTAACTCTCATCCTACACCCCCCTCATATAAAACCCATTCACATCTCCTGTCACTATCTCTCCTCCTACTTCTAGCAGCTGGTGATGTCTCACCCAACCCAGGGCCCTTCACCTCGTCTGCTCACACTAAAACAACCAGAAACCACACAAACCTCATCCACATATCCTGCAGTTTGTCCTCCTTTACTAACATTCAGTGTGCACTCTGGAACGCCCGTTCAATCTGTAGTAATATTAAAACAACAGCTATACACAACCTTGTCATCTCTAACTCACTTACAATACTGGCACTCACTGAGACCTGGCTGTCCCCCTCTGAGACCGCTACTCCCACTTCTTTATGTTTTGGTGGACTACAATTCTCCCACAGTCCCAGACTCGACTGTAAAGGATGTGGTGTAGGCATCCTTCTCTCCCCTCAATGTACCTTTCAACCTATCCTCCCTGCCCCTGCCCTTTCCTTTACTTCCTTTGAAGTTCACACTGTCCGCCTTTTTAAGCCCACTCCTTTAACAATTGCCATCAACTATCACCCCCAGTCATTCTAGGCTATTCATTGAACACTTTTTTTCCTGGCTACCCCACTTTCCTCTAGCACTCACTCCCTCATACTTGGGGACTTTAAAATCCCAATCAACAACCTCAACTGCCCTGATGCCTCCCATCTGCTCTTGGTAACCTCCTCCTTTGGCCTCACGCAGTTGTCTACATCAGCAACTTATACAGCAGGAAACACTCTTGACCTCATCTTCCCCAATCTCTGTGCCACCTCTAATCTCTCCACTGTTTCATTTCCTTTGTCTGACCACCATCTGCTAACATTTGACATCAGCATACCCCTCACCCAAATTTCATGAGGCGGAAATTAGGACATTTAGTGGGTAGCTATGTGGGCTAATAGCATATCTCTTGGGATGGCCCCCATTGGCATAACAAGCATTAAAGAGATTTGACAGGTGTGGGGAAAGGAGTTCAACATATGTTTATTTATTTGTATAGTCTGGTCGAAGGGTCTTGGCAGGTTTTTAATGGCCTCTGCGACTTCTTCACGGTTCTTTTTGTCTTTTTTTTTATAGGGATTTTGTTTTTTCACATGAACTTATCTTAGGTAAACTCTTACTGGGCGATCTACACTCCGGCTGATATGCGTAAGAAATCAATCCCAGCCCGAGTGTCATGTGTGAGAAAAACCTGCTGTCATTAAATACTTGTGGGTTCCCAATCCCTTGTCTTCCCTCACTCCTAAACATTCACTCATTGAACGAGGGTTAATATATTTTTAATATATTTTTAAAAATCCAGGAAGGAGTCTTTATTTCCTCTCCAAATGATAAAAACATCATAGATATTCCATATTTTTTTAGGACCAAACTTGCCCCCACCGTATTTGGGAAAAAATGCATGAAAGACTATGAAAGACTAATAGTGTGTTTAAAGAGACACTGAAGGCACCCAGACCACTTCAGCTAATTTAAATGGTCTGGGTGCTGTGACCTGTTTGCACTTAGTGCTGCAATGTAAAGCATTGAAGTTCCACAAAACTGCAATGTTTACATTGCAGCTCTAAATGTGCCCTCAGTGGCTGTCCGTTATCTGACGATTGATATCCTCAAGGACCTCCAGCATCAGATTTTCTCCATAAGAAAGCATTGAATAATATATATATATATATATATACAATTATATAAAAAATATATAAAATCATTATATATAATTTATATAATAAATAAATCATGTTAATATTTATACAGCGCCAACAAATTCTGCAGTGCTTTACAGTGGGTGGACGAACAGACATGTAGTTGTAACCAGACACGTTGGAAAAACACAGGGACAGAGGGGTTGAGGCCCTGCTCAATAAGCTTACATGCTAGAGGGAATTGGGTAAAGTGACACAAAATGTAAGGATAGTATTAGACTAGTGACAGTTGCAGAAGAGGAATCAGTCAGGAGCTATTAACAGTTTAATTGATACGCTTTTATGAAGAAGTGGGTTTTTAATGATTTGTTGAAGGAGTGGAGACTGGGTAAGCATCTATCGGAGGAGGGAAGCGAGTTCCACAGGAACGGTGCAGCCCTCGAGAAATCTTGAAGGCGAGCATCAGAGGTGGGAGTATGGACAGAAGATAGACGTAAGTCTTCAGCAGATCGTAAGGGCATAGACGGGACATACTTGTGTATAAGGGAGGAAAGATAGGTGGGAGCAGCATTATGTAGTGATTTGAAAGCAAAAAACAGAATTTTAAATTGAGCTCTATATTTTATAGGAAGCCAATGTAGGGACTGACAGATGGGTGAGGCATGGTAGGTGCGGGTGGACAGGAAGAAGAGCCTCGCTGCTGCATTCATTATGGACTGTAACGGCGCAAGTTGAAAGCACGTAAGACCACTGAGAAGCGTATTACAGTAGTCAAGGCGAGAAAGGACAGTGGAATGGACCAACACCTTAGTCGCATCTGGCGTTAAGTAGGGGCAGATGCGCGCAATGTTTTTGAGATGGAAATGACATGATTTGGCTATAGATTGAACATGAGGCTTGAAGGAGAGGTCGGAGTCAAAGAGAACACCTAGGCAGTGAGCCTGAGTGGTGGAGCTGATGGAAGCACTGTTGACTTGAAGGGAGACAGACACAGGAGTAACAACACTTGAGGGAGGAAAGACCAGAATTTCAGTTTTGGTCAAGTTTAGTTTAAGGAAGTGGGCAGCCATCCAGTTAGAAATAGCAGAGAGGCAGTCAGAGACACTAGTCAAGAGGGACGGGGAGAGATCAGGAGAGGTCAGGTAGATTTGCATGTCATCTGCATAGAAATGATATTGGAAGCCAAAGGAGCTAATGAGTTTACCAAGGGAGGCAGTATAGATGGAGAACAGTAGGGGACCAGGGACTGAACCCTGGGGGACACCAACAGAGAGGAGTTGGTGAGAAGAAGCAGAGTCAGAGAAAGAAACACCAAAAGAGCACTGGGAGAGGTAGGAGGAGCACCAGGAGAGAGCAATATCTTGTAGACCGATATTGCGGAGGATGATAAGAAGCTGTTGATGATCAACAGTGTCAAAAGCCGCAGACAGGTCAAGGAGGATTAGGATAGAGTAGTGACCATGAGATTTTGCAGCGAGTAGATCATTGAATACTTTGGTCAGTGCTGTTTCCACAGAGTGCTTAGCGCGGAAACCAGACTGAAGCGGGTCTAGTAGAGAGTTAGACTTGAGGAAGTCTGTCAATCGCGCATACACAATTCTTTCAAGGATCGTGGATGCAAAAGACAGTAGCGAGATAGGACGATAGTTGGATGGGGAGTTAGGGTCAAGATTGAGCTTCTTTAGAATTGGGGTTACAGGTGCATGTTTGAAGGGCGATGGAAATATACCAGAGGAGAGAGAGATTGAGAATTTTATTGATAGGTGGAGAAAGAGAAGAAGACAGAGTACGGATGAGATGCGAGGGAATTGGATCTAGGGAGCAGGTGGTAGGGCGGGAGGACTGGAGCAGAGCAGAAACCTCTTCCAATGTAGCGGGTACGAATGAACATAGAACAGTAGAGGGAGTGAAGTTAGGGGAAGTATTGTAAGGGGAAGAAGAAAGATGAGAGATCTCTTCTCTGATTGTAGAGATCTTGTCAGTGAAGTGAGTTGCAAAGTCTGATGCAGTCAAGTTAGTAGGTGTAGGAGGAACAGCAAGGGGGAAGAAGAGAGTTAAATGTGTGAAAAAGTCGTTCGCGGGAGAGTGTGGTTATGAGGGTATTTAAGTAATTAACTTGGAAAGAGCCAAGCTGTATGAGCTCAGCATAAATTTAGAGTGGAGAAAGTCAGATGCACAGTGAGACTTTCTCCAACAGCGTTCAGCTGTTCTGGAGCATTTTTGGAGGTATCGAGTGAGCTTGGTGTTCCAGGGTTGTTGTTGGGGGCGCCTGCGGCCTTTAAATATTCAAGGTGCCATGATGTCTAGTTGAGAGGAGAGGGTGGAATTATAGACGGAGGTTGCAGAACTAGGACAGGTGAGGTTTGAGATAGGTAAAAGGAGAGTTTGGAGATTAGTGGAGAAATGCTCTAGGTCAAGACATTGGAGGTTTCTGTGAGAGTGATGTTCAGACGGTGGTGTCAATTGGGTCTTAGGTATGCCAATGTCAAAAGTCAGCAGATGGTGGTCAGATAGAGGAAAAGGAATATTGGAGAGATTAGAAGCAGTACAGAGGTTGGTGAAGGCAAGATCAAGAGTGTTTCCCGCTGTATGGGTTGCTAAATTGGACCATTGCGTAAGGCCAATGAGGAGGTTACAGAGAGCAGACGAGAGGCATCAGTGCAATTGGGGTTGTTGATTGGGATATTGAAATCCCCAAGTATAAGGGAAGGAGTGCTAGATGAGAGGAAGTGGGGAAGCCAGGAAGAAAAGTGCTCAATGAATAGTCTAGGATAACCGGGGGGGGCGGTAAATGATAGATGATATATAATTATATAAAAGCTTTGAATAATGCATGCACATTACATCTCTCCCGCCAGCTGACCCAGTGCCGAGAGAACATCGGCGCTGGATTCAGGTAAGTGGCTGAAGGGGTTTTAACCGTAAGTGGCTGAAGGGGTTTTAACAGTAATACATTCTGATTTCTAAATCCTCCTTTGGTTTCTTGTAAGTCACTGATTTAAAAAAATAAATAAATTAAATATAACTTTCTAATAAAATGGGTGATATCTATAAAAGATTATATATTTGAAACCATCACAGGTGCCTCATCCCAGGGTCCTATTTAGCCTTGTACTGCAGAGAGCCCCAGATAAAAAACTTTCCCCTGTCAACATTGAACTTGCTGTTTAGTGGATAAGTGAGCTGGATCTAAATTGTGGCCCTCAGCAGCACCCCATTTATGCATGTTCAGGTGAGTGCAGCCCCCTGGTTTCATATATATATATATATATATGTATATATATATATATAAAATAAAATAATGCTCTTGCACTCACGCTTTAGTATCTCTTTATGACTGGGTGCTAGCAAGCCAATGCTGTATTATCCATTCTTCCAAATAGGTAGCTGCACTCATGGGTTTTAAAAGTCCAAAATGTATTGATAACTGTTAAAAAGACGATCAACGTTTCAGTCCTGCATAGAGGACTTTCATCCTGTACTTGATCCTGATGAAAGTCCTCTATGCAGGACTGAAACATTAATCGTCTTTTTAACATTTATCAATACATTTTGGACTTTTAAAACCTGTGAGTGCAGCTACCTATTTGGAAGAATGAATATATATATATATATATATATATATATATTTGGGAGTCTAGCCAACTCCTTGGTCAAGCAATCTAATGATCAAATATCCAAGCAGCAAAGGTTCAGCAACGGTGAGGCAGGCAAAGGTCAGGTAAAACAAGATTTTAGGAGAACAGGAAGAACAGGTAATAGCAGGTAAGTAGCACAAAACAAGTAAGCAATGAAAGTTCAGCTGTTTTAAGTTTAAATAGGGTGTCAGACAAAACGAACACCTACTTGACAAGCCTTAATAACACCCTATTGGTGTATGGTGCTGTCATTCAACTGGGGTTTCCATGGGAGTGAGTAACTGGTAATATGTTCCAGTCATGCTGTCTTGTGGTGTGGAACGATTGTGTACATCTACCAGATGACTATCATTGCCTGGGAGGTGTGACGAAATCTGAGTTCAAAAGTCGTGGTCCGCCTTCTGTCTTCGCACAGGTAGGCAACCTTTAGCACTCCAGATGTTGTGGACTATATTTTCTATAATGCTTTTACTGCTGTGATCTACAAGCTAAAATGTTTTCTGTAATTTACAGTACTCCTTGGACACCATCCGAGATGGCTGCAAGATACTGGAGTTACTTAATATGCAAGTCAATTTACCATACAAACATTGACATATTCTAATAAGCAGGAGATACAGGTGATATCAAATTTTAAATCTCAATGCATGATCTCTTATGTTGTCAAAGAGTTGTTTGCGCTGCACCTGTATTTGTTTGCTACTTTTTTTGTTTGTGAAGTTATTCTAGATTTTCTGCATGTTTATTTGTATGTTTATTATTATTTAAATAATGTCAAATGGATTGTAACTGCAAAGTGTGATAAGGGAGATTGCCAAAATGCCAAGGCTATATAGATATGTTGTGTAGCAGCAAGAAATACCTGTTATACACCGTGAAGATACTTTAAAGCAAAATGTCTAAAAAGTAAAAAGTTTCACTTATTTTCATTTAAAGTTTATTAATGACAAGAAAAAATGCAAAAAACATACAAGTGAATGAATGAGGAAGATACTGTAAAAACTAAACTTAATTGGTTTATTCCTGTGTGTCTTATGGTTTCAGTCTATGCAAGCAAGTACATGCAAGACTTCTGATAACATTGAAGAGAAACTTTTTAATGTAATATTTCTTCAAATACTCCCACTAGTCTAAATGTCATTGATCATTATACACTCAACATCCTTCAACTCCACCCAAACATCTGTGTTCCCAATTGGCCATGATATAATTTATTTTAACCATATTAAAGTGGAGGAATGAAACAAAATCAATCTAAAAAAATGAAGAATCCATTTGATCTTATACATCAAAGGGATTAAAATCCTAATAGCATTGTCCTAAAAATAAGAAAAATAAATGTGCACAGAGAAAGATAATTAAAATGCATTGCAACATCTCAACGCTTCACCAGATACAAAGAAGATACATTCTATGTATTAAACAAAACCACATTAACCGTCACAAAGAATTGTCAGTGCCTAATGGGAATAATCAAGAAGTATATCTAATATAAAAAGCACTTTGTGTATATGTTATATACCATACGCATAAAGTTGTAAAATTTTGAATAGCAAAAATTGTGGTCAATGCAAAACAGTGTATGTAATTTAACAATTACCAGGGCCATGCACACCCTAAGGATACAATTTGTCAAGAGATTTATAAGATGGGCAATTATAGTCACTCAACCTTGAAGGATAATTTTATATTCTGATGAGAACAAATTAACATTTCATTATTAAAAAGATCAACTTGTTGCTGCTTTAAGGAGGTTTGAGTGTTGAAATACTAGGATAGCATAAGTAACAATGCCAAGTATATTATAAAAACAAACAAAAAAAATTATCACTGGCTGTTTTATTCGCATTTCAGCAAATGCTTAGTAGAAAATACTAAACTCAACACAAGATAAAAATTACTATAAGAATGCAATGACATCACTTGTAGACTGGCTGATTTAAGCCAGTTATTCAAGACATGTTAACATATGCAACTTCACTGCTACTTTTAATGAACATTGTTTACTCTAACATACATTGCTTTTTCAATAGCCGTCCATTTGCTAGTGTTTAATTACAGTGCACAACTAAAGCCTTCTTATGTTTTAGTATCTGTGTTCCCACCCGTGATTGCATAAGGGAGGCATTATGCCTCTCCTATAATAACATAGCAGTCATAATGAACCGGTTCAGACTCTGCCTCCACCTACATCAGCCAGGGGACCTAATGCACATGCGCGGTGAGCACCGTGCTCGCATTAGGACATCCTCCACAGCAAAACATTGAATAATGCTTTCCTATACGGTTTTATGCAATGCTAGATGTCCTCATGCAACGCGTGAGGATATCCAGTGTCAGGCAACCACATGTGGTTATGGATAAGGTAGATTGTCACAATGCTATGGCTATATAGATATGTTGTGTAGGAGCTAGAACTACATGTTATACACCGTAAAGATACTTTAAAACAAAATGTCTAAAAAGTAAAAAGTCTCACTTCTTTTTACTTAAAGTTTATTAATGACAAGAAAAAATGCAAAATATATACAAGTGAATGGATGAGGAGACCTTGCCTAAAAAACAACATACCGTCTAATATTACCATGATCAATGGAGAGTTGTATCTTTAGACTCTAAGACTTTTAAATTTGGAAGACACTGTAAAAACTAAATTTAATTGGTTTATGCCTGTGTGTCTTATGCAGTCTATGCAAGCAAGAACATGCAAGACTTCTGATAACATTGAAGAGAAACTTTTTAATGTAATGTTTCTTCAAATACTCCCACTAGTCGAAATGTCATTGATCATTATACACTCAACATCCTTCAACTCCACCCAAACATCTGTGTTCCCAATTGGCCATGATGTAATTTAATCATATTAAAGTGGAGGAATGAAACAAAATCAATCTAAAAAAATTAAGAATCTATTTATTTTAATGTGGTAGTTGTCTAGCAAATGCTGGGCATCTGCCATATAATTAACCCTCACTTTTGTTTAATTTAACTATTTGCAACTGACTGCTTGTGCTGCCAAAAGGCAAATAGTTGAGATTTTTAACTCTGAATCACAAGCACAAACAAAACAGCTATTCTATTGGTTTCATTTGTCTCTAGATGTATCCACATGGTGTATCAATGTCCAAAATTTGGATGAATGCACAAGTCTAAATTTAGCCCAATTCTATTTGTTTTGTAAAAAATTAAACAATTCTTTTGGAGTACAAAATAGCAATCAGATTTCCCCTTGCACCAACAAGGGGACCTAATGCACATGCACAGTGAGCACCGTGCTCGCATTAGGACATCCCCCACAACAATGAGCTGAAGTGGTTTGGGTGCCTATAAACTCCCTTTAATAACCACATATGGAGTATGTATTATTTCCCATTCAACAAGCATGTTCATCCAAATCCATTGCTTTCAGTTTGCACAGTAACCTTTTATGTGAGACTGTATCAAATACTTTTTAAAAGCACAGAGCTAGCCAAAATCTGATATGAAAGACAGTTTCACATTTTCTCTCTTTCATAAAACTATGTTTATTCTTGCTAATACATTATGATATGATATATTGATATTGTGATTAGAAATGAATTTCAGATTATACCTAAATAACCCTTTAAATAATGCATCCCATATTTTAATTTGTGTGATATTTTGATCCCTTTTTAAATATAGGCATAAAATCTATTTCACATTAATTTGTTGGTATAATTCCTGAAATGGCAAAAAAAAATCTGGAAGGTTAAAACAGTGATATGGCTATTTCTGTAGAACTTAATTACACTTCAAGCAATCACATTTTCTGTAAGACTTTTTCCAACATTTCCATATTCAAAGCTACTGATATTTCTCTGATATATATTTGAAATAAACCAATTAAAATATCATCATTTTCCTGATGCTGGATAACTATTACATGCTTTTTAAATTTAATCCAAGCACATTTGTTTGCCTTTAATGTACTTAAATATCTTCTAGAGTTGTTATTTGGCTACCATTTTCTTTTTTAATCAATTATCCTTTTGCTTTAATTGTTTTAAATGCCAATCTCAACTTTGTTGGAGGTACTGGTCCCTTTCCTGAAAGAACAAGTTTCTCAAGCACAGCTCATCTTGAAATGGCACATCCAACATATCTATTCCAACAGGCAACTCTGCAATGATGGAATGAATATAGACATCTTTTCATTCACTAAAACATTAAAGAGCACATACTATTGCACAATGGGCATAATACTTTTGTGAAGCACAATTTGTCGTTCATTCCAACACAATAGAAATGCACACACTATGTAAACAAAGAATCGCTTGGTGCCTCAAAGCTACAAACCCTGTTAATATGATGAACGTTGAAAGATGTCTGGGCTTGTAAATTAGCTTGTCATCTGTGCCTAGATTTTCAATTTTCTGATAAGAAAAAAGTTTCAAAAGATCTGAGAAACTTTGACTAGGGCCAGATAGTGAAGGTTAGATGAAGGCGTCAGAGCATCACTAAAACAGCAAGTCTTAGAAACATAGAAACATAGAATGTTACAGCAGAAAAGAACCATTTTGGCCATCTAGTCTGCCCAATTTTCTAAATACTTTCATTGGTCCCTGACCTTGTCTTAAGTGTAGGATATCCTTTTGCCTATCCCACGCATGCTTAAACTCCCTCACTGTGTTAACCTCTACCACTTCAGCTGGAACGCTATTCCATTCATCCACTACCCTCTCTGTAAAGTAATAGTTCCTGAAATTATGTTTAAACCTTTGTCTCTCTAATTTAAGAGTACATAGTCTTAAATTAGAGGGACAAAGGTTTAAACATAATTTCAAAGACTCTATTCAGGAGAAAATCGACAAATTCAAATTCAAACAAATTCAGCCATAAAAGAGACATGATGTGGGGTATGTTGGACTCACAAAGAGAACTTCTTGTGGATGAAACTTCTATGAATGAAGTATTGATTGAATGTCTGCCCTTCCCGCTAGGCATTAAGAGGCAAATGAAGAGTTCATTAGAAGCAGTATTTGCTAATTTTATGTGCTATTTAATAAGGCACTCATATAAACAAATGATGGAGAATACCTGGATCAATTTTGCATGCTAGGTATTTTCCTCTCAACTTCCCTATGTGCATTCTTTCTAACATTTTTCTTGCAAAGCTTAAAACAGAAGCTCTAGTCTTTCATAAACAGTCTACAAATATCAGCACAAATAATAACACTCCCTGATAAAAACTCCACACCTCAAGCTCTGATTGAGAGAAGTCAAGGTTAAAATCTTAAAACATCCTACTGAGAAATAGATCTCTATGTCAATGACATAGTCTAAAAACCATGATTCTCAATGAATACTTTTTTTAGCAACTTATTTCATTACCCCTACTTGTACCTTTTGTGTCACTATACCCCACTCCCTGTAGCATGTAAGCTCATTGAGCAAGGCCCTCAACCCCTCTATTCCTGTGCGTCCATTTGTCTGGTTACAATTACGTGTCTGTTAGTCCACCCATTGAACAGCGCTACGGATTTTGCTAGCACTAAATAAATAATAAAATAATAATAAAATAATAATAATGACTACAGGTGAAGCTCTACTAAATCAAGCTGCATAAAACCAGGTATTTAAAAAGGAATATATAGGAGGTAATGGACACCATATGACTTTTGCTAAATACACAATGGCAATGTATTCTAATTTCAATAGGTTCTATTTTTCTTTGTGTGTGTTTTGTTTTTGTTTATAAAGTTTATTGCGTACAAGCATAGGTCACATACAATGTTTCAAAAGTATTCCAGAGAAGACATTGCAATTTAGAATAATATGGTTACGGCAAAAAAGTAACGAGAACTTGTTCAGACAAGAAACATAAATGCAATCATGGAATACTATCACAATATCATTACACATTGTAGTTTTATCAACAAGTGTGAGACCATTTTTTACCATTTTGACTTGTATTGTGCTCTTGCAAGGAATTAAATAATTGGCTATATTACAGTGTCTGTGTGTATGTATGTGACATTTGGATTATGGCCCATTGGTATTCTAAGTTGTCCAAGTAGAGTCAAGGTAATATGGATAGGATACCATGGGTGCGGAAACTGAGTAAACAAGTAAGAACTAATAAAAAACTAATAAAGAAACTTGGCTTTTTTTCTTAGGATCTTTATACAATATATAGTGTGCTCAACAGTTTGCATACCCTGGCAGAAATTGTGAAATTTTGGCATTGATTTTAAAAATATGACTGATCATACAAAAAAAAAATATTGTATTGAAGGATAGTGATCATAAGACGCAATTTACTATCACATAGTTGATTGCCTCCTTTTTAAGTCATAATGATAACCGCTATCACCCAAATGGCCCTGATCAAAAGTTTACATATCCTTAAATGATTGGCCTTGGTACAATCACACAAGGTGACACACTAATTTAAAATGGCGATAGATGGTTAATATCCCTTTAATTAATCAAAGGGAAATTATACACACCTTTGGCTTTTTCAATTGCAATTAGTGTGTGTGTAAAAATAGTCAATGAGGGGGGGCGTGGCTTAGCGGCGAATGAGAGCGGTCGCCTGAGCACGGAGCTCTCCCGCCGACGGGTGCAACAGCGTGGAAATACAGCGTTTCAACACCGGCAACCGAGCCCAAAACGAGGGTACGCCTTCATAACAACATGTCCACTAAAATCGCCAAAAAATTCAAGCAGAAAACGCTCCAGTTACAAGTGGCAGCGTCGCCGAAAAGTGCAACAGAAGAACAAAATGGCGCCGGCCGACCTCAATCCCCAGCCGCGTGTACAACAGTGGGTGAGCTTACTCACACTACAGACAGCATGCAAACTCCGGTCACCAATGCCTCCCTGCACAACATGCTTTCAGGCTTTCAAAACACCTTTAAAACAGATTTACAGCAAGTTGCTGCAGAAATCAGGGCAGACATCCAAACAATGGGTGAAAGAACAGCTCGCCTGGAGGAACAGGCAGAGGAAATAATTGACGCACATAATGGTCTATCTGAAGCCCACACAGCACTATGTGAGAAAGTTCAACGCCTAGAAGCTAAAATTGCAGACCACGAAGATGGAGACCGACGTAATAACATACGGATCCGGGGAATACCAGAGTCTATCAGCCCCCAGGAGCTGACCCAATATGTGCAAGATCTCTTTAAGGCATATGTCCCTACTCTGATTGACAGCGAATTACTTTTGGACAGAACACACCGTCTCCCCAAACCTAAGCACCTACCAACAACAACACCGAGAGATGTTATTACGCGCATACATTATTTTACCACGAAAGAGCGCATTATGCAAGCATCCAGACGCCAGGCCCAACCTCCAGGTCAATTCTCCCAAGTTAAACTATTTATTGATTTATCCTCTGCAACCATGATCAAAAGGCGCTCCTTTGCACTTATCACAGCGGCCCTAAGGGCAGCGGAGGTGCAATATAAATGGGGCTTCCCGACTAAATTGCTGGTCAAACGTAATGGCATAGAATACCCGATCCTCGATCTGGAATTGGGCAAGAAACAGCTGCAAGAATGGAACATTCCTCTACCCGAGGTCCACCTCCAATCCACAGAAAGCGGATCTGCAATCAAACTACACAACGAGTGGCAGAAAAGACCACGCTCCACGGGCACACACAGTTACAACAAGAAGATCCAGGACACCTAACTGCCCGTGGACTGTACTACATGTATAAAGGACAGGTCGTATGCATAAAATACACTCACACCTACCCCTCCTTTAGTTTACCATGCCGGACTCATAGCTTACTCGCACCTGTCGAGAGCTAACCTAAGACATTTAGCAACCGTTTTACCTTTGTTGCTTTTAAAACCGGTATACAGAATTCTTTACCCACCCCCAAGTGGCTGCAATTCAGAGCCACTAGAGAATCCGTTATACTCGACACTGCACTACCGGGGCGCAGTGAACGGAATAATGTATATAGTTGACTTACGGTCCAATTGTTCTATTGCTTTTTTTTCCTTTTCCATATTATTTTCTTTAAAAATCAGACCCACGGATAATAAGTCCCATACCACTACCACCAGCTGGCACCATCCTAATGGTTATGCTACCAGAATGAAGCCACAACCAAACCCACCACCTAGATGGCACTCAAAATATGCTCCCTGAATGCCAAGGGGTTAAACTCCCCTCATAAACGCCGCTTAGCCTTACGCGAAGCCAAATCACTAGGTGCCCACGTAATGCTATACCAAGAAACACATTTCTTGTGGAGTAAACGACCGAAATTTAATTCCCTGCAGTATCCTATAGATTTCCACTCCTGCTACTCCGCAAAAAAGAGAGGAGTATCTATCCTCATCAGTAAAAATCGGGGATAAACAGGGACGCTATCTTATACTACAATGCTCTTTGAATAATAATGTATACACTATAATTAATGTTTATGGTCCTAATGTTAACCAAGGTGATTTTGTCGATGCTTTGATGGGATTGATGTCTGCTCACTCGCTAGGGGATGTAATAGTTGGGGGTGACACGAACTTCTTGTTAGATAGCGACTTAGACTCTTCGGGAGGCCCGAACCTGACCGCACAAACACTAAAGAGCAGATCCAAACTGACCACGGCAATACGCAACAAACTAAATGCACACAACCTCGTAGATCCGTGGCGAATTACTCATCCCACGGAAAGGGACTATACATGTCACACCGCAGCTCACAATAGCTACTCAAGAATTGATAGATTCCTATTACACTCTACTTCCCTTATGAAAGTTGAACGTACTGATATAGGATTAATCACTTGGTCCGATCATGCCCCTATTACGTTACATTTCAGAGAACAATTCCCAAACTCAGGAAGGACCAACTGGAGACTAAATGAACGACTACTAACAGACCCTGACATAGTTAAACAAATAGAACGAGATCTACAGTTTTATTTTAAAGAGAACAAAACTCTGGACTCTCCTCTCCCCCAAATCTGGCTGGCACACAAGGCCTTCATAAGAGGCTGTTTGATAAAGCATGCTAGCTTTGCAAAAAAAAAGAGGCTCGAAGCATACACGGCCATACTTTCCGAATTAACCGTTCTAACCCACGCGAACAAGCACTCCCCCACGGCAACAACTCACACTAAATTATTATCATTACAATCACAACTACGGGATCTAGAATTGGAAAAAACGACTTTCCTCACACATAGGTACAAGCATGGCTTTTTTGCAGCAGGCAATAAAGCTGGAGCCAAGCTGGCCGCCCAATTAAAACAGAGGGCTGCTAGCTCCAAGATCGCATCCATCAAAAATTCCAAAGGCGCCACCATCCTAGACCCACAAGGAATAGTAGTCGAATTCGCACACTATTATGAAAAACTTTACAATCTGAAAGATGACCAACAGTCCATTTGCCCCTCCAAAGCAGACATTGAAACCTTCCTATTGGGAATGGACCTTCCAACTCTATCTACTGCAGACGCAGAACAGCTTGATAAGCCTTTCACATTAGAGGAGATCACTTCAGTGGTCTCTACACTTCCACCACACAAATCCCCAGGTCCTGATGGCCTATCTAATATATATTACGGTACTTTCCTACCAACGCTAATTCAGCCTCTACAGGCAATATTCAATCATTGCAAGAGGGAAGGAGCATTGCCAGAAGAAGTTACAATGGCACACGTATCCACACTCCCTAAGCCAGGCAAAAGCAAAGACCATTGTAAAAACTTCAGGCCCATTTCACTGCTTAATAGTGATGCCAAAATCTATGCAAGACTGTTCAGCGAAAGGCTAGCACCGCTCCTACAAAAATTAGTTCACAATGACCAGTCGGGATTCGTGAGGGGTAGACAGGGCTCCGACAACTCGAGGAAAGTACTAAATATCATAGCGGGGATGGAGAAGGGGCGCCTCGAAGGTCTTTTCCTAGCGCTAGACGCTGAAAAGGCCTTCGATAGGCTAAACTGGCAGTACATGACAGAGGTTCTGCTCAAATACCAATTCCCCGAAGGGGCTATAAGAGGGATAATGGCGCTCTACGCGAAACCCAGCGCTAGAGTCTCTCATGGAGGCTTCCTGTCGCGAATCTTTCACATTACAAATGGGACACGCCAGGGATGCCCATTGTCCCCCCTACTATACATCCTTTCTCTAGAACCATTAGCTTGGAAGATAAGACAACACCAATCCATATCCGGCATCAAACTGAGAGACAGGGAATACTGTCTGGCGATGTTCGCGGACGACATCTTTGTCTCTCTATCACACCCTGAAAAATCACTACCCCAACTGCTGACATTACTGACCGACTACGGTACAGTTTCTTACTACCGCCTCAACAAAGAAAGAACACAAGCCTTACCGATCAATTTGCCAGGCCCGACCGTGACTGCACTTAAAAACTCCTTTGACCTAGATTGGAGAACGACATCCATAACATACCTAGGAGTTAAGATCGCCACCCCAATTAGCAACATCATAAAACTCAATTACAAACCCCTCATACATATGTGTATTACAGAATTACACAAATGGAAGAACGCAAAAATGTCATGGCTAGGCCGTGTAAATGCTTATAAGATGATGCTCCTACTGAAGTTACTGTATATATTCCGCATGCTCACAATAGAGGCCCCAACTGTAATTTTTAAAGTACTGCAAGCCACATGTAGCTCCTTCATTTGGGGAGGCAAAAGACCCAGGCTACCCCTGGGCCTTTTACAGCAGACGACAAAGATGGGAGGAATAGGACTACCTAACATTGGACTTTATTACAAAGCCTCTCTACTTGCAACGAACACGAACATACACCTACACGCCCAACGAGGAACAACACAGTGGGTAGATATGGAACAAGACCAGCTCCAGCACACATCCCTAACTAATTACATGTGGACACCACACTCTCTAAGAGGCCCTAAAGTAGAGCTATACCCCACCACGAGTGCATCACTCAGAGTATGGGATAACTACATGTCCTCCCTAGGCTGGAAGAAGCTCTTCCATCCAGAAGCTCCCTTAACCGCACTGCAAGCGGTGAACCCCACGATCCCACTAGCTAGATGGACGCGTTTGGGCATATCCCAAATTCATAAAATGTGTAAAGGTAAACAAGTCATGGACTTCCCCGATATTCAAGCCAAATGGGGAATCCCAGAAAAGGATATCTTCCCCTACTTACAGCTAAAACACACTATTACAGCCCACGTTCAGACTGCATCACCCACTATACCTGCCACTAAGATTGCAGCCAGATTAATACCTCACAGATGCTGGACTGCCCCAATGAAACCCAAAGCTCTCTCACTTTGCTATAAGGCATTACTAGAATTAGCCCCACAGAAACCACTGACATGCAAACAACATTGGGAATCAGAGAGGGGAACCGCATTAACAGAGGAGGAGTGGCTTATTGCCCTAAATGGGATTAAAAAATGGACCAAGTGCTATTCACATATTGAAGCGCACCGCAAATTGCTTTATAGGTGGTATATGACCCCCGATAGATTACACAAAATATACCCAGATGTCTCACCCAAATGTTGGAGATGCGAGGTAGAGGAAGGGACTCTGCCACACGTATGGTGGAATTGTGGGGGATACAACCGCTTTGGGGGGATGTTCAGACTCTACTAAAAGAACTCGCAATTCCCAACTTCCCCATGGACATCACGTCCTGCTTGCTATTGCGATTCCCCGAAAACACACACCAGATCCACATCCAACTAGTAGGAATAATCCTCATGGCTGCCAGACACCTAATTGCCTTAAATTGGAAATCACACAGGTGCCCGAATAAACAACAACTAATAGACAAAGTCCAACAATTCTATATATATGAGAAAATGTCCACTGAGACCGCTAAGGCCACAG
>CAKOES020000341.1:0-31478 GCA_933207985.1 Pelobates cultripes
GCTTGTGGGGCCTTTTCGGGTTGAGGATGAGTCAAGCTCAACTCCCAGTCCTACTGCCAGTTCCTGGAAGACACCTTTTTCAAGCAGTGGTACAGGAAGAAGTCTGCATCCTTCAAGAAAAACATGATTTTCATGCAGGACAATGCTCCATCACACGCGTCCAAGTACTCCACAGCGTGGCTGGCAAGAAAGGGTATAAAAGAAGAAAATCTGATGACATGGCCTCCTTGTTCACCTGATCTGAACCCCATTGAGAACCTGTGGTGCATCATCAAATGTGAGATTTACAAGGAGGGAAAACAGTACACCTCTCTGAACAGTGTCTAGGAGGCTGTGGTTGCTGCTGCACGCAATGTTGATGGTGAACAGATCAAAACACTGACAGAATCCATGGATGGCAGGCTTTTGAGTGTCCTTACAAAGAAAGGTGGCTATATTGGTCACTGATTTGTTTTGTTTTGTTTTTGAATGTCAGAAATGTATATTTGTGAATGTTGAGATGTTATATTGGTTTCACTGGTAATAATAAATAATTGAAATGGGTATATATTTGTTTTTTGTTAAGTTGCCTAATAATTATACACAGTAATAGTCACCTGCACACACAGATATCCCCCTAACATAGCTATAACTAAAAACAAACTAAAAACTGCTTCCAAAAATATTCAGCTTTGATATTAATGAGTTTTTTGGGTTCATTGAGAACATGGTTGTTGTTCAATAATAAAATTAATCCTCAAAAATACAACTTGCCTAATAATTCTGCACTCCCTGTATATTTTTGGGCATAGTGCCAGATTACTTGTTTATTGTATATATATATATATATATATATATATATATATATATATATATATATATATATATATATACACATTCATGCATGCATACATACATATGTAAGCTAATTCTTATTACCTGAAGCTAATTTCAGTAAAAATTTGGTTGACCGAATTCCAACCTAATTATGACTGAACAGAAAAGTGTTTTACCATTCAAATTTGGTGTCAGTTTAGTCAACATTCGCTCACTTGAGCATTCTGTTACTTTTAAACATTTGGCTTTACATTTTAATTTTGGTCTAGCTAACCCATGGTTTAGCATTTATTTATTTATTTGATTTGAATGCTGTCCCCTAACCATGAATCATCTATGTTTTTTTGAGCCATGGCCAAACACCGAAACACAAATAAACTAAACTGGCTTGGCCATTGTCCATTGTTTTGTAATTCGATGATATGGCAGATCAGAGAATTCGGGAGACCTACCGATTGCCCAAAATGCTGACGAACTGCAATTCTGGCAAAACTAAATACACGTCTATTATAAAGGAACTCATTGCTCAATTTGTTTCACATTGCAATATATTATTTCAAGTAAACAGTTTATTGAAGGCAGTTACCTGGGTCTAACAAATAGATTTTACTGTCAATAGGGACCCACTAAAATAACACAGACATTAATTTTTGGGTTCCTGTAAAACCATTGAGACCACTCCTCTATAATACAAGTCTACATATTTTTTTTTACTATAATTTAACTTTTCACTAATTCACACTTTGTGATATGAATGGGTTTAACTGTATTAACACAGTGGTTTAGTGGAATGTAGCAGGCCTCATGGCTACATCATTAAAAAAAAGGCCAACCTTCCATTTATGGATCTCTGGTGCCACCTAGTGTTTCATTATACTTTTAAAAACTGAATATATCATCATGAAGATTACTGTATTAATGGATAAAACACTGCAATGATTAGATTATAAAAAAATTTAAAAATACATTTACAAAAAATTGGTTATCTCCAGCAAAGAGAGTCTCTTTAAAAATTATAAAATTATATTCACATTCACAGATAACAATGATGCACACTTAAGGGGTTACCCAAAGCATCACACCCAATATAGCCCGCTGTAATGGTTGTGATGTTAGGAGTACCCTGGCACTGTTTACAGGTAATTAGGCCAAGTTTCGCAAGGGTTTGCCCTCACACTTGTGTCCTGCATTGCACCTAGCCTTCTGTCCTGCCGGGTGAAGTGCATCGGGCTTCTTTAGAGCTTCAAAAACTGGATGCTGATCCCACTGGTCATTCATTGGCTGAGAGCATTAGTTGAACACACTCAGCCAATTAATTATTCTCTGTTGAAGAAATATGGACAGAATTGACATTAGATAGTGTGACAAACTCCCCTTCCCACGTGAGTATGCCACAAGCTCCTGGTGGAGCCTACTTGCCAGCCTCCTGCAGGGAAACCTGTAAAATACTGTTTAAATGGCTTGGTTTGTGTGATTTCCCTATACCGTTCGGGAACCGAACAACTGCATGAACCAGAGACCACCCGGGAGCTTGTTAACCCCTATTAACACCTTGGAACGGTTCTCATTATTAGTGTTCCAATAGTTTGTCTGGGTGGCCGCAATTCGTATGAACAACCACGAGATGGCGGTCATCTTGTTCACATGAACGCAGGCAGCGGTGTTTGGTTGTCGAGTTCATGGAACTAAAATCGGACACTGTAACTCCAGAACACCTCTGGACGAACGCCTGCGTTCAGTTCTGTAGATCCTAGAAGAACAATGTTCAGTGGAATAATTCGTCTGGATGAAGAGAACAAGCTCCACGGTACAAATAGAAACTACGTTCAGTATTTTATTTGTTTTTTTTGTTACTGAAGTTGACTGACCGCTAGCCCTGATTTCATGTCACTGTTTTGGGCAAAGGACCATGTGCGCAGTTGGTCAAATAATTGACTTCCATGGAAAAATTAAACCCCAGAACCGATCTGGGTGATTTTTGGATATGTTGCTCACCCAGGGCTATCAGGGGATGTAACTTTTGTGGGGTGTTTGTGGGTTTTGAAGGTACTTTTGGGGTGTTTGTAAATTGTTTGTTTTTCTGTACCTGGAGATAATCGAGTTTGTACAGTTCCTGACTCAATTATCTCCCAGGCACAGGGAAGGGATTATCCTGTTTTGTGTGGGAGTGTCATGCGTGTGTTTGACTTTGTCCATAAATGTATAAAAGCAGGCCACCTTTATTTGTATTCTTATCGTTAAGTTCCCACTTGTTCCTCATCTTAAATACCAAAATGTGCTAATAATCTTGTATACCCCACTGTTTTATTCGTTGAAAATCAGCGTGAGGAATGCCGTGGGGGTACCTCGCACCTGTTGTTATGTTTCTATGCACAGCAATAAAAAAAAAGCAGGCCACCTGGCCAGATTAAAGCATTTCAGCGTGTACTCCCAGAATTATGTGTTGTCTGGTTACTGGGAGGCTAATCCCTGTTCCAGCTTGTTCCAGCATGAAGGATTCAGCGGGGAAAGTCCTTGTAAGGACTTGTGTTGTCCAGTCCCTGGGAGTAGATAGAGCTAGTTCCCTATTCAGCTCCGGGATGGAGAGGTTCCAGGACCCCAGTCAAGTCACGGCGACTGGGGGCAGAAGCGCTGAGGTTTTTCTCTTGTTCCAGCTAGGAAGCGGTCCTTGGCGGAGGTACCTAGTTGGGGTACAGGTAACTCTGTTAAATTGGTAGCAGCGTTGGGATGGCTTCCTAGCCTTAGAGGAACATCTAGAACACCCCTGAGACTCCTGCACATCTTCTGGAGTGGAACAAACATGGCGCCCAGTTACACTGATGTGGATTTTGACAGAGAGTTTAAGGGGCTGCTGACTTTCTATGGACCCAACCTCTCTGAGAAAAGCATACAGCACACAAGGAAACTAGTAGCCGAGTACCTACAGTGCAAAACAGAGCTGGAAAGTGAGTTGCCACATTGGTAGAGACCTCAGCGGCATTGTGCAGTCACCCTTCCTCCCCATTGGGAGAGTGTGTTACTGGGAGTGGAGACAACTGGTCTCCTTCTCCAGCGGCAGCATGCAACCCCAGCGGAAGAGCTGTCCCGTTGTTAGCGGAACCTGCCTACCCACCAGCTCCAGAAGTCGGAGACCTATTAGACTAGTCCTGGGGGGACATCAAGTTGCCAGGTGTAGTGGATGGAATTGCAGTCTCCACTGACACCCTCCCAGCAGCTGGCTTCTGCCCTCCCCTTTTCCTTCTTCCTGAGCCTGACCACAAACAGGCTAATCCAGCTGAAGCGCTGGCTAAGGGGCAGATCGCTGCTGGCCTTTGCCCACCAAGCACGGATGGCTCCATAAGTGTGGTGCACGGAAAGGAGACAACTGGTCTCGTTCCCTAGCATCAGTGTATCATGCAGGGAGAGGAGACAACCAGTTTCTCTCCCCAGCGGCAGCCAGATTTACAGGGAGATGAGATTCTCGGTCCCTCAGTATCTGTGTGTATGTGCCAGTGTGTATCTATGTCAGTCTGTCACAGGGAGATGAGATTGTCAGTCCTTCTAGTTTTCTCCATAGGTGTTGTCTTTTTCGGGCTTATACTGACGGTACTGATCCGTCTGGGTATATTCCCACCCCTCTGTGGCTACGCTCACCACTTTGGAGAGTCCTCGCGGCACAGCTTGCCCACAATGGTGAGCGTAAAGTGCCTGTGAGGCTTTTCTACCATTAGGCATTTGCACGCCACACTCGTTCGTGTGGCAACGTTCACCTGTTCAGTGTGTTTTATCCACCGAACAAGTACATTACAGTGAATTTCCCTCCTTCGCATTCATTTTCCCACGAATGCACGGTCGTTCACGAGCAACAGCGTTCGCTTATCTCCCATACGCTACTTATTGAACATGAACAGTCATGCGTTTGGTGGATAATTTCCCATTGGGTTCGTATCTTCACCGCGAACAGTTCTTAATAAACAACGGTATTTGCGCTTTAACGCTGTTAGTGTTTTTTATTTTCTCTATTTCATTAGCAGGTTTTTCCAGCGAAACCTATTTTTAATGGCCATCTTGGATTTCGCATCATGAGGGGGTTTTCTACTGTGTGGACGTATTCAGAAATCTGCCTATCATTTACTGCCTGTCTCAGGGACCTGCTACAGGTTAGTGCAAACTTTAAGATGGGTCAGCCGGTGTCAGGTTACCTGTTAATATTGCCTCCGAGGAGGACAACCTCTCTTCATAGGGGCTCCCCTCCCCTAGCATTTCGGCAATTCCAGCTTCCAGTGGGTAGACCTCTCCTAGTCCAGAGAGCTTAGCAGGAACAGCTCTTAGACGAGCTAGTGATTATACTCAGGGGAGTATTGTGATATAGCAATTCCCAGTGTATGTATTTTTCCAATCCCCCAAACATAAGCCAAGACTTCATGAAAGGGTAAAGCCTTCTCTTTAATGGCAGCCACCACTGGCCTTATATGCAAGTCTCTATGCAAGGGGCACTCCCACCTGAAACTTGTGGGGAACTGCAGCACCAAGTCACAGACCAATAACAACAATGGTTAAATTCATGACATTCCCATGTACAAACACACAATCCCTCCCCGCTGCCTTGGAGATAATTGAATCAGGAACTGTACTAATCTAATACAATTATCCTCAAGCACAGAAAAAACATACTTTTTTAAAACACCCCAAAAGTACCCTAAAAATTCATAAAGCCCCACAAATGTTACATCCCCGATAGCCCTGATCTGGGTGACCAACATATCCAAAAATCACCCAGATCAGTTCAGGGGTTCAGGAATTTCCTGGAAGTCTTATTTTTGACCCACTGTGCATATGGTCCCATGCCCAAAACAGTTCCAGAGAATTAAGGCGAACAGTCGGTCTCTCTGTCTGGAGTACAAAAGTATATACTTCACATGAACAGAGCCTTTTAAAGTGCATTGGGCAAGGTATATTGCAGGGCCCATAGTCCTGAGGCAAGAGGCTGGCCAGCAGGCCCCTCCAAGAACCCATGACGAGGTTCAGTTCGGCAGAGGGCCATAATCACAGGGTAGGAGGCTGGCAAACAGGCCCCTCCAAAAGCCAGTGACGAGGTTACTTTCGTCACAAACCCCAACTCTCTTTGATATTTACTCTACGTGCTTACTTAGAGGCTACGACCGCAGTTCGGCCTACTTCCTTTTGGGAACCATTAATTTCCAATGTTGAACCACACAGTCCAGTTTCGGTTCCCACCTTGACATGATGGATAAGGTTGCTGTTGTCCTTATCCGGTATTGACACATCGTTTGGCGCGCATTGAATTTGGGGTGCGGTGGCAGGGCCTCCTTGTCGGATATTTTTGCACCGGAGGATTGGTCATCAGAGTACACGTTTTTGACCTTCTATATTTGTCCGCCTCCCAATGCCACACTCTCCTTGTTACAGTAGCATTAAAATTGCAAAATATGAAGCCTCCTGACATGTCTTAAAATTGAATATTATCCTAGCTTTAGTGTACTAATTACCTTAATTTTAATAATGACAGGAGGCGAGTATCTCTCTCCTGGCCCCCCCCCCCCGTTCCTCTTCCGTCCCTGGGCTTGGGATTCAGGCTATGGCTCATAATTTTTATTCTCACTAATCCTGTTTAGTTTAGTTCACTGTTAAAGGACCACTATAGTGCCAGGAAAACATACTCGTTTTCCTGGCACTATAGTGCCCTGAGGGTGCCCCCACCGTCAGGGTCCCCTTCCCGCCCGGCTTTGGTAGGGGGAAAGGGGTTAAAACTTACCTTTTTCCAGCGCTGGGCGGGGATCTCTCCTCCGATCCTCCTCCTCTCCCCCCCGTCGGCTGAATGCGCACGCGCAGCAAGCGCTGCGTGCGCATTCAGCCAGTCGCATAGGAAAGCATTATTGTGGCAAACCCTGCCACTAAAATACTAACTGTTCTGTGTGAATGAACACTGGAGCTATAATAGTCGAATGTGTGCAAAGGCAGAGACTCAGTTCACGAACGACTATACTGTTATTCATGCGAATGCCCTGAAACTACCGAACGAGAGACCACCCCGGTGTGGTCGTGTGTCTCCTATTAACAAAAGATACAATGTTGCGAAGTGTGTTAAGTGCCAGTGTGTGTGGCTGCCATTTCGCCTACCGAACATGTGGTGGCAGCTATCTTACGCACGAACAGCGGTACTTGGTCGTCGAACGCCTGGAACTCAAATCGGGCATTCGACTAACCAAGTACCGCTAAGACCTCCAGCACGCTCAAAAGGCACAAAGCAAACACACAAACACCACGGCATTCGGTATGTGGAATCCCACGAACGAGGGGATTCATTTGAATGGTAAAGGAAGCCTGGATGCCCTAGCCGTTCAGGACTTTTGATTCACTAGAAAAGACAAATCTTTCACCGGCTCTAACTCCCGAACCCCTGGTCCGATCTGGGTGAATTTTGAGTATGTTGCTCACCCAGATCAGGGCTACCAGGGGACCCCTTATTCATACCCTGTAACCCCGTATTTAGGGGACATCCACAAATTGGGGAAAACTGTGTGCCTATTAATCTTGTTAAGTGTTAATCTAAGGGGAGGAGAGGGATGGGAGGTGACCACTGTATGATTGGTTACTGTAGTAATTATGAAAGTTGCCTCCCTTGCATGGGAGAAATGCATAAAAGCAGACTATGTGTCGTCTAGTCCTTGGGGAGGTGGATTATGCTGTGTTCCTGTGACTTTGTATGCTGAATCTTTGTTCCCAGCGGAGAGCTATTGGATTAACCCCTGCTACTCCGCTACAATTGGTGGCAAGCGACGGGATTCAAACCTCACAGCAGACCGTTGTTCGGCAGATAGAGCCATTCGTGGAAATCTTCTATTCGTATGGAACCGAAGGGAGAGGGTATGTGAATATACCCGAACGGATAGTGAATGGGGACAGATTATACACGCTTGAAACGGACCACACTAAAAGAACTACTGGAAGCAAGGGGAATTATTGCCTGCAATAAAGCCAAAGGCACCCTTATTGCCGAACTCATGGAGGGAGACCGGGCAGCTGCTGCAGCACCTCTTATGGACAGCACACAGACAGAATTTGAAAGAGAACTCAAAAGCAGACTGGCATTTTTCCCAGGAACACCTCCCATAGAAACCATGGAAAGAATTATGGCAGATGTCCATGAATATGTGATGGCAAAGCAGCAAGCAGACCGGAGGTCCAGAGAGGGGTCCCCAACCCCACCCCGCATAGCTCCAGGGAAGCCTAAAATTCCCTACCATGCTTTTAAAAATTATGTGGAAACAGAGGACATCGATGGCTACTTGCATGACTTCGAGAGGTTATGCCAATTGCATGATATTAACGCTACTGACAAGGTACCCCTGCTGGTGGGCAAACTAGCGGGCCGAGCAGCAGAAGCCTACCGCACAATGCCAGACGAGGACAGCAGGGACTACCAGAAAGTGAAGCAGGCGATCCTAACGAGGTATGCCATCACCCCAGAGGCATACCGGCAGCGGTTCAGAGAAAGTCGAAAGACAGAGAGAGACTCCCACATGGAGTGGGCACACCGCTTAACTAGGGCCGGCAAGGGATGGGTGCAAGCAGCACAAGCAACGACAGTGGAGGATATGTTACAATTGCTTTTACTGGAACAATTTTTCCAGGGGTTAACCCCAGACTTACAAAACTGCGGAAGAAGTAAATGCCATCTGTGCCTCGGCCGCAGAGGACCCAGACAATTTACCTCTACCGGACCTACTAGAAAACGGGGGGCCAGAAGCAGAATTGGGGGAAGTACAGCTAGGAGACAGGCTGAGCCCTAGAGAACGGGCTCAGATACTAGAGCTGATTAGAGAGAAAGGAGATACCTTTTCCAATCAGCCCGGATCTACCCCGCTGGCCACCCACAGGGTAGAAACCTCAGGGCAACACCCTCTTCATCAAACCCCCTACCGCATACCAGAGTCCGTAAGAGACCATATGCGGAAGGAGATTGATGAAATGCTGCAGTTAGGAGTGATAGAACACTCAGCCCATGGGCCTCTCCGGTAGTGCTGGTGCCGAAGCGGGACAGAACCACCCGCTTCTGCGTTGACTACCGGAAGCTTAATGACAAGACTATCTCAGATGCCTACCCTATGCCTCGAATCGACGAGCTCCTAGATAAAATGGCCAGGGGCCAGTAACTCACCACAATAGACTTGTGAAAGGGGTACTGGCAGATACCACTAGCCGAGGATGCCATCCCAAAGTCCGCATTCGTCACCCCGTTTGGGCTATACCAATTTAAGGTGATGCCCTTCGGGATGAAGAATGCTCTGGCTACCTTTCAGAGGATGGTAGATCGGTTACTGGATGGATCCCAGGAGTATGCCTACGTCTACTTAGATGATATAGCGATATTTTGGATTAACCCCTACTCCGCTACAATTATCAATGCTTTCCTATGGACGCTTGCGTGCTCTCACTATGATTTTCACAGTGAGAAGCACGCAAGCGCCTCTAGCGGCTGTCAATGAGACAGCCACTAGAGGAAATAGGGGAAGGCTTAACCCATTTATAAACATAGCAGTTTCTCTGAAACTGCTATGTTTATGAAAAAATGGGTTAACCCTAGCTGGACCTGGCACCCAGACCACTTCATTAAGCTGAAGTGGTCTGGGTGCCTAGAGTGGTCCTTTAAATGTTTTCATGTGTATGGTATGCATACTTTGTATTTGTGCTATTGTCATTATGTTAATGTTCGATAATGATGGTGTTAGTCAGTTAGACTATGGTTGACTATTTATTACATTCTATAAGTAATATCGCTAGTTAGCCAGACTATGGTTGCTCATGGTATTCACGAGTATTGATAAACCACTAAAACACTGTCGGTCTCGTTTTAGCTTAACTCTACACGACGTGTAAAGATTTCTCTACATTCCGGCTGTCGCATGGATCTTATATGGACAATTCTTATCTGTTCGAAATTTGTTGGACGTTTCCTGGTTCTGATCTATGATTGACTGTTACTTTGTGGCTTGTGATGTCGCTGTCTTCAAGAGGAAGTGCCTCAGGGGGAGGAGCTTGTTATACACTCTGCTTGTCTCTTATTGGTCATTTGTTTTTTCTATGTTCTTTGCTGCTATGGAGTAGTAAAGGAAGTTAATGCAAAATACTCGTCTCCTGTCATTATTAAATTAGGATTATTAGTCTTCAATTATCTGACATTATATGTAACAAATGTACCACTGGGTATTAAACTTGTTCATATTTATAGACTCGTCTATGAAGCCGGGATGATGGTCTTGTCAGATGTAAGGGTGTAACCAGGCCTGTTTATCCTACATCTCTTGTGGGCCACAAAAGAGAGTTCAGCTCCATGCTCATCTCGGTATCTCTGTTCCCCTCCACATCACTGTGGAAGCCCCCAGCGTGAGCTGTTGTGTTCCCTCCAGTGTCAGCTGCTGTGTTCTCCCCAATGTGAGCTGCTGTGTTCCCCCCAGTGTCAGTCTCTGTGTTCCCTACAATGTGAGCTGCTGTGTTCCCCCCAGCGTCAGTTGTTGTCAGGGCCGGCGCTACCTGTTAGGCGGGAAGGGGCGCCACCAGGAGCGCCGGCCCCCCCTCATCCTGCAGCCGCCCGAGCGCTCTGCAGAGAGCCTCAGGCGGCTGCAGCTTTGCCCGGACGGGGCCTCCATGAGGGCGCACCGCCCTGGCGCAGCATGAGGAGAGGGGCTGGCAGGAGGGAAGTGCTCAGCGCTCAGTGCTCCCTCCTGTCACTCCCTCTCTGTAGCATGGCCGAGCCCTGTATTGGTCCGCGGGTACAGGGAGCATCTGTCTCCTGTACCCGGCCGGACTAACAGAAAGTGGGAGGGAAGGGGGGGAAGAAGAAATTGGGAGGGGGGGGGGAGAAGAAATTGGGAGGGTGGGAGAAGAAATTGAAGGAGGGGGGGGAGAAGAAATTGGGAGGGGAGGAAGAAGAAATACAGGAGGGGAGAAGAAGGGAGGTGGGAGAAGAAATTGGGAGGGAGGGGGGGAGAAGAAATTGGGAGGAGGGAGAAGAAATCTGGGAGGAGGAGAAAGAAGAAACTGGCAGGGGAGGGGAGAAGAAATGGGGAGGGTGGGAGATTTTCCTCCTTCCCACCTCTTCTCCTTTCCACCCTCCCACTTCTTTCTCCCATCCTCCCCTCCCAAATTGGTAGGAGGGGGGAGAAGAAATGGGAAGGAGGGGAGAAGAAAGGGGAGAGGAGGGGGGGAAGAAGAAATTGGCAGGGAGGGGGGAGGAGAAGAAATTGGTGGAGGAGGAGGGAGAAGAAATGGGAGGGGGGGAGAATAAGAAATTGGGGGGAGGGAGGAGAAGAAGAGGTAAGGGGAGAAGAAGAAATTGGCAGGAGGGGGAGAAGAAGAAATTGGGAGGGGAGGGGGGGGAAGAAGAAATTGGGAGGAGGGGGGAGAAGAAATTGGGAGGGTGGGAGAAGAAATTGGGAGGGGTGGAGGGGGAGAAGAAATTGGGAGGGGAGGGGAGGGAGAAGAAGAAATTGCAGGAGGGGAGAAGAAATGGGATGGTGGGAGAAGAAATTGGGAGGGGGGAGGGAAGAAATTGGGAGGGGAGGGAGAAGAATAAATTGACAGGAGGGGAGAAGAAATTGGCAGGAGGGGAGAAGAAATGGGGAGGGTGGGAGAAGAAGAAATTGGTAGGGAGGGGGGAGAAAAATGAGGAGGGGAGAAGAAGAAATTGGCAGGAGGGGAGAAGAAGAAATTGGCAGGAGGGGAGGAGAAGAAATTGGTAGGGGAGGAGGGAGAAGAAATGGGGAGGGGGGAGAATAAGAAATTGGTGGGGGGGGGCGTGGCTTGGACGCCGATCGGAATGGCGGCGTGAACCCGAAGCTCCCTGCAGGCTCTGCACTATCACCCGCCTCACTAGCCCCACACACAGCAAAATGGGCAAAACAAACCGGCAACAGCAAGCGGCAGCAGCCACCAACACTCCCAGGGGGTCCCAGACGCCGGGCATGAGACAATACCTCCTGACCCAAGCGGATCACGTCTCTCAGGCCTCCAGTGACTCTGAGGCCTCGGGCCTGGCCCGCCCGCCCTCACCAGGCAGCAGACATCACGAACAGGTACTACTTACACCTGACCTACCCCCATCCCAGCTGGACTGGGCATTCCTATTGAGCAACCTACCCACGAAAGATGACCTTAAAGAGGCAAATGCTGCCCTCCACAAGTCCATAACAGGGGAACTCCATGCCTTGAGGGAGGACATGCAGGGGCTACACCATAAGTTAGCATTGTTGGAGGCAGACTGTGACCATGTGACATCTGCACAAAACGCCACCGCAAACGTAATACAGCGGCAGACGCTACAACTGCGCCAAATGGCCCTCCACGTGGAAGACCTCGATAATAGGGGGAGGCGGCAGAATATTAGAATTCGGGGCCTACCTGAGGAACTTGACCAGACAACCCCAATACGAGATTCCCTCACGGAAATCTTCAACTCCCTCCTACAGCGGCCGAACACGACGCCTATTGATTTCGTTAGGGCACATAGAGCCCTCAGACCCAGAGGCCCTCCGGAGTCCCCCCCAAGGGACGTGATATGCTGTTTACTACACTTTCAAGTGAAGGAAGACATCCTAAAGAGCACCAGGGAGAAACAACAAATCCTTCATCATGGCGCGGAACTACAACTATACCCGGACCTATCTCCAGCGACCCTGGCGTACCGACGGGCATTGCGCCCTTTTACACGCACACTACAAGCCAACAAGATCAGATATCGGTGGAACTTCCCCACTGGCATACAGGTCACCACAAGCACCGGCTCCTTCGCAGTGAAGAACGACGGCGATATGAGGGACATTGCCCGGGAACTACAACTACCGCACATACAGCTGACCTGGCCGGACCCGATGTCCTTCTACGAGTTTTCACCCGAAGCACACCGCCAGTCGCAACAGCCCACCAGGCCACGAAGAACTAGACAGCAGACCACGCGCCCCACGGGCGCCAACATATAAAGGACTGCGCACCACCTACCTTCCATCCTGGGCCTCACCTCGACCCACCCGTGGACCAGACACACACCTCCATAACCGATTTCCAGATCCAGAGACTGTGGACACAATGCGCTAACTCATCTGAACCGCAAGTATACCTCCCAAGGGAGACACACCCAGCCACATAAGCAGAGAAGCACCAGGGGGCGTACCTGGGACACAGGAGCCCGGCCACGCGGAGCCCTGTGGCCTAATGGACTAATTTAACCTTTTTATGATAACGCAAGGTGCAAGGGTAACGAGGGACATCTGGTCCACATATATAGTGTTAGGAGAATATAGAGTGTCCACCCCCCCGGCTGGGTCCGGCCGCCGCCGTCCGCCCGCCCTGCGACGAACCTCGGGGAGCAGGCGGGGGATGGTGCCGGCTGGGCACACCCGGGGTGGGGACACAAGGGTTGCAGGGGAGGGGAGCGGGAGCGGCTGCCACTGGGCCACACAACAGCAGGGACACCTCCCACAAGAGACACGTCCAGCCACACCGGCAGGGAAGCACCGGGGGCGCCACCCCCCCGGCTGGGCCCGGCCGCCGCCGTTCGCCTACCCTGTGACGAACCTCGGGGAGCAGGCGGGGGACGGCGCCGGCGGGGCACACCCGGGGCGGGGATGCTGATAAGACACGGTGGGGATGGAGGGTAAGGTCGCAACCAGGCCACACAATCCAGTCTAGCCCATAGATCAGCTACACGCTCTAAACATGTGACAAGGAGGGCACGGACACGTAACGACCACCCGAGCGAGCACACCCAGATTGATTAAAACGAATCCAGAGACACGAGTGCCCTCGCCCTGACCCCGGATGAGGGTGCCCCCAAACCCAGAGAGTAAAGGAACAAGGGACGAGTTTGCTCACGCTAGATAAGCAACCCAACGGAGGGAGAGGGGAGCGAGGGGGGAGGGGGTGGAAGCGCAGCCCTGCACCATGGTAGAAATGTCAACTGCTTGTTATCACCTGTTGTGAATTTAATCTATATGTTATTGTTACGGTTTATGCCTTACTACGGTACCTTGAACAGACATGCTGTGCAACACACACGCCGGCTCTCGAGCCAACACACCCCGAGGCGGGGAAGACCATCACATCCCATTGAGGTAGCATCCGGGAGCCAAAAAGGGGCGACATGGGACCCGACTGGCCGTACGGAAGACCGACACCGATACACCCTACCACTGCCCAGTAGGAGAGACGTCACTCAGACGGTGAGTCACTCACGGGAGCCACTGGTGGCACCGTGGATTGAAACTCCCCGACGTCTGCACCTGACGGTCCCGAGACCGGAACACACCCACTGGAGATCACAGGACATCTCCACGAATCCCAAGATACCTTATCCCTCTCTCTACCCCACCTCGAACCCTGACACCTTGTCCTCACTCTGACCGCGACGAACGGGCCACACCTGGTACACACACACAGTAGGGACTTGGACAACGACACCGATACAGCACCACCCAACAGCCGACTGACCAAACGACATGACACTGACTCCCGCCCCGCTGCATATTCTCACGATCAATGCCAAAGGCCTGAACAAACCAGAGAAGAGATCAGGAGCACTGAGAGACTTTCATAAACAAAGGGCCTCGATAGTCATGTTACAGGAAACACACTTTCAGAAAGGGGCCAGACCCAAACTAACAAATCAACACTACACACAAGGATTCTATAGTGACTACCACGAGGGGAAAGCTAGGGGAGCAGCAATACTTTTCCATAAGAGGGTGCCGTTCCAGGAGGGGGGCTGCTTGTCGGACGATGAAGGCAGGTACCTATTCCTCAAGGGGGAAATAGCAGGCCGTCAGTACACGTTCGCGACTATATACGCCCCAAACACACGACACTACCGCTTCCTCAAACAAACACTCCACAAGCTCCAGGCGTTCAAAGAAGGGACTCTCATACTGGGGGGGGACTTTAATGTCGCATTAGAACCGTCATGGGACACCTCAACGGGCACCTCGCATATCCCCAACCAACAACTGCAAGGCATCAAATCCCTACTCCGGGACCACCGACTGGTCGACTGCTGGAGGGCCCACCACCCAGACGCCCGAGACTTCACTTTCTATTCCCACCCGCACAACTCATACTCCCGCATCGACCACATATACACCTCACACTACGACCTTTCATTGGTAACTGACGTCGAGATCGGAACAGCCACATGGTCGGACCATGCCCCTGTCTCCCTCAAAATAAAGTCACCACTATTTCGCCCCACATCTCCGAAATGGAGACTCAATGAATACCTACTCTCCCACCCGGGAGTCACGACCCTTATAGGCGATAAAATCAGAGAATACCTTGCCACCAACACGACGGAGCAGACATCGCCGACGATACGCTGGGAGGCACACAAAAGTGTGATAAGAGGTCACTATATCCAACAGGGGGCAATACTAAAAAAACAAACCGAAGCCCGACTGACCGCCCTATTAGATGACATATACAAAACGGACGAACAAAACAAACGCGACCCAGACCACACACCAGACCCGACTCCTACAACTGCGAAGGGACCTAGCGACCATACTGCATTCCAAACACCACAGGGAGGCACTTAGAAATAAGGCATTCTTTACCCTACATGGGAACAAGAGCGGTAAGCTCCTCGCTACGATGCTGAGGAAACAGAGACAGCACACATACATCGACAAGATCAGAGACAAACAGGGGTCCCTACACCGACTGATATCATGAGAGCGATCCGTACATACTACACCGAGCTATACGAACTCCCACAACCGACAACTGAACTGGCTAAGGCACACCTTCACCGCTCGATTCAGGAATACCTGACTAAATACCCGATACCGACCCTAGACGTAGAAGTCGCTGACCTGGTTGACGAACCCATAACCATTGAGGAATTAGCGCGAGCAGTCAAACTCACTAAACCGGGCAAAAGCCCGGGGCCGGACGGCTTACCGGTAAAATACTATAAGACTTACGCCGAGGATCTCTACCCACCCATGGTGGAAGCATTTAACGCGATACAAGAAGGAGACCACATCCCTACCCAAGCCCTGACAGCCCATATTACCATCATACCCAAGGACGGCAAAGACAGAGAGCATTGCGGGAATTACAGACCAATATCGCTAATCAACTGCGACATTAAGCTACTAGCCAAGATCCTGGCGGTGCGACTCACCAAACATATCCCGTCTCTGGTCCACCCCGACCAGGTGGGATTTGTGACAGGACGGAGGCACGCGACAACACCATCAGAGCGCTCACACTTATGCACGGAGGCGGGGGCACGGACGGAGGCCTCCTCTTGTTGTCCACGGACGCAGAGAAGGCCTTCGATAGAGTGAGCTGGGACTACCTCTTCGAGACACTATCCCACATGGGGCTGGGTCCCAACATTCGACGTTGGATAGAGGCGCTATACCGAGCACCGACGGCCCAGGTATTAGTTAACGGGGCACTGACTGAGACCTTTACCATACACAACGGCACGCGACAGGGATGTCCCCTCTCGCCGCTACTGTTCGCTCTCGCCCTGGAACCATTCCTCACACACATCCGCCACAATCCAGACATAACGGGCCGGACGACAGGCCAAATACACCACAAGGTAGCGGCGTACGCGGATGACTTACTTTTCGTGGTGACCAACCCCGAGATCACCCTCCCAAACATCCAGAAAGACCTGCGGACATTTGGCGCTATATCTAACCTTAAAATTAACTACGGCAAATCCTACATCCTTAATGTTAGCGTCCCCGCCACACGCGCGGACCCGCTACGACGCAGCTTCCCCTTTCAATGGGCCGAACAAAAAATTAGATACTTAGGGGTATGGCTGTCCAAGCAGAGCAGAGACCTGTATAGGGACAACTTCGCCTCTATACTACACACGTTCCAACGAGACTTGAGGGAATGGTCCTACCCGCACATATCGTGGCTCGGGAGAGTGCAGGTCATTAAAATGAACTTCCTTCCGCGCCTCTTATACCTCTTCCAGGCCATCCCCACTGTCATACCAGGCCCCTTCTTTAACACACTCAGAAAAGAAATGATAAAATACGTATGGAACGGGGGGAGGCCCAGAGTGAAATTTTCCACACTGACACGCCCTAAAGACAAAGGGGGACTAGCCCTCCCAGACTTCCACCAGTACTACGTGGCCACACACCTGCAGAGAATCATGGAGTGGTCTAAAGACGGAGTTCACAAACTATGGAAGACAGTGGAAGAGGCAGAAGCAGGCAGACCGATCTCGGGGCTTCCCTGGGGCCGAGACACAACCGATAGAGGTGACATGTCCATATACACGAGACACATTATGAGAGTTTGGAGGAAGGCCGCAAAGAAAGGGAATATGGCACCGTACCCCTCCCCCCTCTTGCCCCTGACACACAACGAGGACTTCCCGCCGGGTCTGGACCCTGGAACCCTCAAACACATCTTCCCAGACAGAACCCCACGCCTACACCACTTCCTCCAAGGTGGGAAATGTAAAATACTAACGGACTTGATGGGAGAGACGCCCCCGACCTTTATGCACCGCTTCCGACATGCCCAACTGACCAATTACATCCACTCCCTACCGCAGGGACCAGCACTGGCCAGAGACCAGACCACGATAGAAGTGGTCAGCTCACACCCAGACCCGCTCCCGCATGGAGTGTCCTTCTTATATTCCATGCTCCAATCAGAAACCCCGTCCGAGACACCACTATTCATGGGAAAATGGGAAACAGCCCTGGGTAACACACTAACGGAAGCAGAATGGGAAACCATCTGCTACCTTACACACCACTGTTCCACTCACAGCAAAACACAGGAAACGGCCTACAAGCTTCTAACACATTGGTATAGGACACCACATCTCCTTCATCACGTAAACCTAGACCACTCCAGACTCTGCTGGAGATGTGAAAGAGAGGTGGGCACCACAAAACACATCTGGTGGGATTGCGCGTTGATCCAACCATACTGGAAGAGGATACACAAAATGCTAGAGAAGTTCGCGGACGCGCCCTCCCCCCTGGAACCGGCAGCGATGCTCCTACACCACACAACAGTTCCCTGATCCAAATACAAAAAATCCATGACCATTAGAGACCAAACGAGTGCTCCCCCAATTCTGGAAACAAACAGTTACACCTCCACTTTTGACCTGGTTTAGCCAAATGGAAGAGCTAAGGTCGATAGAGGAACTGACCATGACGGCCAACACTACACCCACTACCTACATGAGCATCTGGACGCACTGGATTCTAGAGACGGCAAAAGAAGAGTTCCAATTAGAACTCAGGCCTAACACTAACGGGAACCACGACACAGACAGATAGTACTCAGAACACACACCCCAGACGACGCTAGATGGTCGACAGACGAACTGGACAGAACTACCCCCCCCCTTCTTCCTTTCTTCCCACCCAGACACATTCCCCCCCTCTTCCCCCCTGCGAAATACCAGAGCATCATCATTGACTGAATCATCCCCACCGCACCCATAGCGACAAGGGAAAACATATTTGGGAACGATCAACGAACACGAGCTGGTACTTACATCCAGACCGGCCCGGGAAGACACCCCAAAGCCAAAACATGCGAACACCTGAAGGAACCCTGGACAGGCCCAGCATTGACACGGCTAATGCAGTATCCACACGCCCAAGGTAAGGGTACCCTTTACCCGCAATACCACCATTCCCCTGGTTAAACACGGGAAACACCGATAGTAATAACGGGGGTAAACACAAGCCCACCACGGTCGATGACACATAGCTAAGGACACAGGGCCCGATGAGACGCCGTGGACAGGGACCATAGGGGTGGCCTACAAACACTGACACCTAATCAAAGACTGATTAATCTGGTTCAAGGACGATTACAAAGCATTATGTTCACTCAGTTCATGAAAACGTTACTTAACTTATAGTCCCAAACAAATGTAAATACCAGAAAATGGGGACCTGCGAGTCCTTCTGTGATGGGGCCTGCGAGCCTAATTTGTTACCTTTTATAATAACATGCAATGGAGACCTGCGCGTCTCACCGCAAATTTAAATACACAAAATGAATAAAAATCATATTCACAAAAAAAAGAAATTGGTAGGAGGGGGGAGAAGAAAAGGTAAGGGGAGAAGAAGAAATTGGCAGGAGGGGGGAGAAGAAATTGAAGGGTAGGGGAGAAGAATCAATTGACAGGGGAGAAGAAGAAATTGGGGAGAAGAAATTGACGGGGTGAGAGGACAGGAGGGAATTGATGGGCAATGAGAAGGGAGAAGAGAGTGAGGAGGGAGAAGAGAGTGACAAGGGAGGGGGGAGAAGAGAGGGACAAGCAGGGGAGAAGAGAGTGACAAGGGAGGGGGGAGAAGAGAGGGACAAGGGGGGAGAAGAGAGTGACAAGGAGGGAGGGGAGAAGAGAGTGACAAGGGAGGGAGAGGGGGGGAGAAGAGAGGACAAGGGAGGGAGAGGGGGAGAAGAGAGTGACAAGGAGGGGAGATTGACATCCATCACATACACATGCAATGCACCCCTTGCACACAGAAAAACACAAAATGCATTACACACACAGACACACACACACACACACACACAAACAATGCAACCCTTACACACAATGCATCCCTTACACACACAGAAACACAATGCATTCCTTACACACACTCAATGCACCCCTTACACACACTCAATGCACCCCTTACACACACTCAATGCACCCCTTACACACACTCAATGCACCCCTTACACATGCACACACTGCATCCTGTACATACACAGAAACACACCTTGCAGCCCTTACACATACAAATACAGATTCACACAATGCATTCCTTACACACATATCAGGGCATCCCCTACACACTCCACCCCCTGTGAACAAACTAATTGGTGGAACATGAAGGTGGACCCTGGGACCCAGACCTTGAGCTGTGTAAAGGGCCCCCCAAAAATGGAGCTGCTTCCCGTTCTCCCAGAACATTGATTTTTGTGACCACAGTTACAAACAGCCTCCAGAGAGCCTGTTCTACACCAGACCAGTGGAGCCAGACTGCAGCTAGAGCCCATCATCATCCTCATCTCGTTGTAAGTAGGCAATCTAGTATATTACTCGTGGCACTAATCTCTAATTTACCTCACATTAAAGAAACACTATAGTCCCCAGAACCACTTCAGCTTAATGTAGTTGTCCTGGTGTCTATAGCCTGTCCCTGCATGCCTTATAATGTAAACACGGCGACACTGCAGCACTGGCGTTAGTTAACATGGCAGATCATATGGGTGGAGCATTGTGATGTCACATGGGGGGGGCGGCAAACTTTACTTTTTCCTAGGGCGGCAATAATCCTTGCACCGGCCCTGGTTGCTGTGTTCCCTCCAGTGTGAGCTGCTGTGTTCCCCCAGTGTGAGCTGCTGTGTTCCCTCCAGTGTGAGCTGCTGTATCCCCTCCAGTGTGAGCTGCTGTGTTCTTCCCAGTGTGAGCTGCTGTATTCCCCCCAGTTTGAGCTGCTGTGTTCCCCCCAGTGTGAGCTGCTGTGTTCCCCCAGTGTGAGCTGCTGTATCCCCTCCAGTGTGAGCTGCTATGTTCCCCCCAGTGTGAGCTGCTGTGTTCCTCCCAGTTTGAGCTGCTGTGTTCCCCCCAGTGTGAGCTGCTGTGTTCCCTCCAGT
Source organism: Pelobates cultripes (assembly GCA_933207985.1). Taxonomy (NCBI): domain Eukaryota; kingdom Metazoa; phylum Chordata; class Amphibia; order Anura; family Pelobatidae; genus Pelobates; species Pelobates cultripes. The sequence continues at coordinate 20,467 of CAKOES020000341.1, forward strand.
GTGAGCTGCTGTGTTCCCTCTAGTGTGAGCTGCTGTGTTCCCTCCAGTTTGAGCTGCTGTGTTCCCTCCAGTGTGAGCTGCTGTGTTCCCTCCAGTGTGAGCTGCTGTGTTCCCTCCAGTGTGAGCTGCTGTGTTCCCCCCAGTGTGGGCTGCTGTGTTCCCCCCAGTGTCAGTCGCTGCTTCTCTCCAATGTGAGCTGCTGTGTTCCCCCCAGTGGGAGCTGCTGTGTTACCCCCAGTGTGAGCTGCTGTGTTCTCCCCAGTGGGAGCTGCTGTGTTCCCCCCAGCGTGAGCTGCTGTGTTCCTCCCAGTGGGAGCTGCTGTGTTCCCTCCAGTGGGAGCTGCTGTGTTCCCTCCAGTGGGAGCTGCTTTGTTCTCTCCAGTGGGAGCTGCTGTGTTCCCCGCAGTGGGAGCTGCTGTGTTCCCCGCAGTGGGAGCTGCTGTGTTCCCCCCAGTGGGAGCTGCTGTGTTCCTATCTAACTGTTTGGATCAGTGGCAGCAGCCTGATATTCACTACTTAGAATAGACAGTAACCCTTGATCACTGACAATATAGAGTCTGGAGGGGGAAATAAAAGCCAAATGGTGATGATCTTTATATTATAGTGCATTTAAATAAAGTATATTAAAAGATTGAAATCGGTAAGAAATCTGCTATCTTTCTATGCATTTTCCACCATCCATGCTGTGGGATTCTGCTAGATGTTTCTCACCTATACTGTATCTCGTACAATGTGATCCGTCTTTACATGGAATCTGGTTCCACTCTCAGTGAATCTATAGAATTAAATCACAATGCAGGACATTGCTGAATGATACAAATTTGGATCACTTTCTCGCTCTGAAACAGTTAATATATTCTCTCTTTCGCCCATTTCACTTCTCCCTTTTGTTTATGCTTTTTCCTGATATGGAAGTCTGTATACAGGTGATATATATTGTTTCCACATAAATAATAACGCTATTTTTCATCTGTCAGCAGGGAATTAAATGAAATCTTTCTACAAAAGTAAACAGCGTTTCCTGTTCCAAACATTGAGCAGCTGTGAATGAGACAGTGTCACTGTCAGTGTCCCTTTAAATACATTGTATGAGAATGTCTTTGTTTCAATACAAAGTTTGTTACAATGTATCTGTGATCTTTAGGAAATGTTACACAATAAAACAAATGTAACTAAGGATATCTGATTAAAACACACACACAGACGCACACACAGACACACACACACACACACAGACACACACGCGCTTTAATTCAGTTTCTATATTTGCAAAGTGCACATGGTATTTGGAGATGAATAGATTTTAAGGGATTTAACTCTTTCTGCACCAAAGTGGATGATGTCATTCTGTTTATTTTAATCACATGATCAGTTATAGTTAAAGCTCTCTCCCTTCCGACTCTCTCCCTGGAAGCCAAGGAAACTTTAAGAATTTCAGGCAGCCTTCATATCATTCCAGCCGCTAAAGAGTCCAGGACCAGACGTTCTGACAGCCATGAACTCTAAGCAATTTAGTAATGCCTTACTTCCTCATTTTTGCAGAGTTTATAATGATTTTCTACAAGGAGAAAAACTACCTGCAAAAATGTTAACGGCGAACATTTGCCTAAAACCTTACCCTGACCAGGACCAATGAGATCCCAAACATTACAACCCAACTTCCCTGCTAAGCATCGACTTTAAAATAATTACAAAAGTGATAGCTCTTTCTTGAAAAATGAATCCACCCCGGCCTAGTTGGATTTATTCAAATCAAGACAGTCACAAACACACACACACACACAAACACACATTTACAGGCAGGCAGACAGTTACACACACACACACATACGCACAGTTACAGGCAGACAGACAGTTACACACACACACAGAGGCAGACAGTCAAACACACACACACACACAGTTACAGGCAGGCAGACAGTCACACACACAGTTAGAGGCAGACAGTCACACACAAACACACAGTTACAGGCAGGCAGACAGTCACACACACACACACACACACACACACTCTTACTTACAGACAGTGTGGGCTGGAAGAGGAGTGGACTCAGTCCTTCCCTGGAGCCTGTTAGTTGGAGAAGCAACTAACTTGCTTCACCTTCATGTGCTTCACCTTCATGCTTCACCTTCATGTGCAACAGAAACAGGTAAGGGCCGCATTAAGCTCCGTCCCAGCTGCCGGTTTGGCCCCGCCTCGACTTTTCTTAGCTCTGCTCCCACTTTCCCTCCAAGCTGGTCTCTGCGTGTGTGCGCTGTGCCAGCCACCTGGCACCCCTGCTGCCATGGGGTACTGTGGGGCGCACAGCTCACACATCCCCCTTCTGCCGCCAGTCCAGGGTCATGGCACCCCCCTACCTGGTGGCACCTGGGGCGGATCGCCCTCCCCCGCCCTCCCATAGCATGCCAATGCCTCCCACTTTTACTAACAACATCTCCGACTATTTTAATGTGCAAAAATATATATGACCCTGTAATCTGTTCATGAGAGGTAGTGTTTTACTCATGAGACATCGCTGAATGCAAATATGAGTGTTTCAGAGCAGTATAATGTATAGTAACGATTATCATCAGTGAAAGTGCAGTTTTTGTTTGGAATAAAATGCAAAAAACACAAATAAACACTAACTTTGGCCAGGGTTTTTGACTAAGTGGCTACTAAAAAAGACTGGACATCCAACATTTTGATTACTCTGGGTTGTCTACTTTTGTGAATGGGATGCCAAGATGAGGCATTTTCATTCCTGGCATTTCAGGCAACAAAGGCCCAGCAAACCAATCTGGCAGATTTCTAGGTGTAAAAACTGAAAATGGGGAAAGCCTTATATTTTCCCTATAACCTGTATCGCAGTAAAAGCTAACAGTAGGCTGAACCCCTACTTAGAAGACATGGGCTCATACTTAGAAGATATAGACTCCCTACTTGAGACATGAGACATGGACTACCCGCAGAACCTAAAAATAAACAACATTTCTTAATTTCTCTTTTTTTTTTAGAATTTCTTTATATTAAATTATGTTTCATATTTGAATATTTGAAGTGAAATACAGGGCCGGTGCAAGTTTTTTGGGACAGACTGTAGACAACACATTAAGCTGCAGTTGTTCTAGTGACTATTGTGCCACAATTAAATATTAGTGCCAATAATATTCTACCAGATTTCCTATTTACCACCAGATGAGGGCAAGATGATTATCTCTGGCTGAAGTCTGGCGCCTCTAATCTGGTGTAGTATAGAACAGGCTCTCTGGCAGCTTCTTACCATAATCTACACTCTGGGGGAGCATGAATCAACTCCATTTGCAGCAGGCCACCTCCTTCACAGTCCCAGACTGTGCTGCTGGATGCCCACACTGGCCAACTTCTGTCAGCTGCTCTACTCTGATTCATACATCTCTTTCCACTTGTGTGGGAGGGAGGGCAGTAGGAGCACACAGTGCACCCTTGCACTTCCTGCTGCAGCAGGAAGCCTTCTTCAGCAATGCCTCATCCGGCTCCAAGGGTTCGACTGGCTGAGGCACCCACAGCTGGCAACACGGCGTCCCATCTCCCTTACGGTAGTGCTGTGCCACCTGAAGCCTGCCGTACAGTGCTCGGACGGCTGCTGCAAAATGGGTCAAGAGGCACCGGAAGTGCATAGATTATAGTACAGAGTTGGCGAGATGTTTCAGGTGCAGCAGGCAGGGTGCACTCTTTTAAAACTCGCCCTAGGCAACCGCCTAAATCGCCTATAAAAAGCTCTGGCCCTGGTGAAATGAAAGCTCTGTTTCTCCTGATCAAAATGATATATAATAAATGTGGGTGCACTTAATATGAGAGAGGTAAATTATATGTAAAGTTTTAAATAACTGTTAAGCCAATTTAATAAAAAAATAACTTAATAAGGAAGGGGTGCCCAATGATGTCTAACCCTGGCAGTGTAGACTTTTGAAGACTACTTCTATCAAGGAGGCTAAGCTAGTCATTAATGAGTCAAAGACAGCTGAGAATCATGGATCGTGAGTCTACAAAGACCTGCAGTTCCAGCCATACCTGTCCTAACTTATCAAAGATTCTTGAGGCTGAACCCCTACTTAGAAGACATGGAATCCTACTTAGCAGACAAGGCCTTTTCTGACCTGTTCTGACCATTAAGTCATCCTTTGGCATCTGTCCCATATGCTGTTTGCTGACTATTGTTTACGGAGATACAAGACTTTTACCTTCTGTTTCCTATGCAAGGAACTACACGATAAGAGGGGAAAAAACATGAATGAACACGTTTACTAAGAAGTAAAAAAAAGAAAAGAAATAAGGACAACAATTCAGACGGCTCCCCTTTACATGAAGGGTGCACACGGACAGCTTTCACAATAAGACCTGCCCTCTATAAATAGATAGTGAGAGCTTTCCCCTCTCCCCTCCGCAGACCAGCGTTACAAAGAGACATGCTGCCACTTCCTCCAGGCTCTGATCTCGGCTTGTTTCCTCCTTGTGTGGGAACCTGGTCTGGCCAGCCAACATCTGTACTGAAAATGCAATTTTCTCATATTTGTCAAAACGAACTAACTGGGATAGTAATTACACTCCTTGGTCCCAAACAATAAACGAAGCAGGCCCCCAAGGTTCTTGATTTGTACTCCCTGTGGACACACTTTTTCTTTGTTTCCTTTATTCACAGAGATTATATCTTTTACACGTGTTAAGTAAGCATTGTTGAAACAAAATCACTTGTTTTCTCTTGTAGAAAAAGTAATTGATTCCGTAGGATGCAGTCCATTCATATCGTTATTACATTACAGTCCCTGGGGTATCTTGCTTTTTGCGAGATCTTTATCTTTTTATGTTTTTTAAAACTTTTTATGTTTTACCTGCCAAATAAAAATCTAAATAACGAAAGCCCGTTGTTCATTCCACTCTCCGGAATTATCTTAACCCTCAACTTTTCTGTGATCAATATTATTGCACCTATATATGACTACACAGATTTTGCCCATTCTACAGTCAAAGAAAAGTCTATCATCAATGGACAAGATATAAACACACAGAGAAAAATGTGGAACAGATATATAGCTCACTGACTCCACTGATAGAGATTATAATGTGATGATAAATGAGATCAGTGGTTTTCAACTTTTTTTGACTGTGACCGAAATTTATGTACATGTCATCAGACTGCTGCCCAATTCTTAGTTGTAAAATTAGTTCAGCAATCCATTCTTCAATTTTTTTTTTTTTTATAATTGACAATTTTTATTTTCATGGTGCATAAAGGTAAACGGAGGGGTAGGCATATGGGGGTACAGAAAGAAAAAAGGAAGGGGTAGGGGATTACATAGCTTCATTTTACATGACATCACAGCAAGTTCGGTTGACATTTATACATTTTTCGTGATAAATTTGTTTGCCCGTGGTGGTACATATCTGCATTTGTCTGCATGGTGTTATTGATATAGTTCGGTCCCTGAGTGGTGCTGGGAGTACTATGTCAGTTGCGGAAGCACGTAATATACATTATATACAATATAAACGTTAACAGGAACTATGTAGATGGATCTTGTTACACCTATGAGAGTTTCTCTGTATGACCGGTTCTCTGTTGTGTTGGGTTTGATCTAGGCTTGACAATTGGGTCTGGTACCCTTAAGTCAGTGTCTGTTTCTCCGTGTTGCTATCTGTGTTCATTATTGGTTTTGCACCTCCATTCTTCAATTTTAATCTAATTTATACTTATAAAAAAATGTGCAGGGAGGGCGGGGGCTAACCAGCGAGCTGAGCAGTTGCATGATAGCTGGGCTCCTGCTTTACTTGCCGATTTCCTAAAGATACTCACCATAAACAAGACTGAATACAAGACGGGGTGCACTACCTGAGTCAGGGGTGCCCTGTTGAAACACCTGATACTTTACCTCAGTGTTGGCTCAATGAGGCCTGCAGGTGATGGAGCCGGGGAGAGGCAGCCGCTCTCCTCGTCCCTGCATCGGAGGTACAGACCCACCGACACCCTGCCCACCCTCTGGACCGGTGGAGGTGATCCCGGTTCACTTCTGAGAGGCAACCCACCTGCAAGGGATGTGTGCTCCCAACTGCAATGAAGAGAAGCTTGACATTCTGGCTAGGTTAGACAACCTATTCTCTACCTTATGGAGAAAACTGGCAACTAGAGAGCAGCAGGTTAAGGCACACAAACCTGATGAACACCCTCCCATGGTGTTTCTCCTATTGTAAATCATAAACTGTCAGAGGTTGCCTGCGCCCTAAATATGAAGGGTCTGTCCAACCAATGAGGACCTATTAAAACTGCCTGGGGGGGGAGAAACACTGATGAGTCGCAACATTAAAGGGACACTATAGGCACCCAGACGACCTTATCTCATCGAAGTGGTCTGGGGCACTGTCCCTGTTCCCCTTAGCCAAGCAATGTAAAACATTACCATTTTAGAGAAACTGCAGTGTCTACCAGGCAGCCACTAGAGGTGCTTCCTGCAGTTTCACAGAGTTTAGCTACATAAGCACACCCTTTGCATGAGCAAATCCTGCATCTTTAAAATCTCCTTAGGAAAGCACTGACGCATTGCTTGCCCGTGGGGAAGGGATAATAGACATGCTGCGCTCGCCAAGCAAGCACATTACATACTTCCCATTGGATAATGAAGAGCCTCACCTAGCGCAGAGGAATATCAGTGCTGGAATCAGTTAAAAAGTTAAAGTTAAAAAGTGTTTTGGATTTCTAACACTATAGTGTTCCTTTAAAACCACAGACAGGTGAAGTGAAAAACATTGATTATGTTGTTACAATGGAACATGTCAAAGGGTGGGATATATTGGGCAACAGGTGAACAGTCAGCTCTAGATTCTCATGTGTTGGAAGCAGAAAAAAGAGGTAAGAGAAAACATCTGAGTGTCTTTGATAAAGGCCATATAGAAATAACTAGAAAACGGAGTCAGAGCATTTCCAAAACAGCAAGTCTTGTGGAGTCTTCCAGGTATGCAGTGGTTAGTACCTACCAAAAGAGGTGCATGGAAGGACAACTGGTGAACCAGAATCAGAGTCACGGACGCCCAAGGCTCATTGATGCACATGGGGAGTGTATGGTAGCCCGCCTGGTCCAATCACACAGAAGAGCTTCTATAGCTCAAATTGCTGAAAACTAGAATTCTGGCCATGATAGATAGAACACACAGTGCATTGCAGTGCACTGCATAGTCACAGACTGGTCTGAGTTCCTGTGATCATCCCTGTCCACCACCAAAAGCGTCTTCAATGGGAACATGAGCGTCTGAACTGGACCATGGAGCAATGGAAGAAGGGTGCCTGGTCTGATGAATCATGTTTTTTTAGATTAAGTGGATGACCTGGTGCATGTCCGTTGTTTACCTGGAGAAGAGATGGCAGCTGGATACACTATGGGAAGAAAGCAGGCTGGCAGAGGCAGTGTTAAGCTCTGAGCAATGTTCTGCTGGAAAACCTTGGGTCCTGGCCAGGGGCGTATTAGCCGCGAGGCAAACAAGGCATTTGCCTTGGGCGTCATTTTTCAGGGGGCGGCATAAAACACCGCCCCCCAAATGCCCAGGGCAGATGCCTTGTTAGCCTCGCGGCTAACTGACATCCCGAGCGGGCCGGCGGGCGGGCGGCGCTGGCAGGCGGCCGGCCGGCGAGGGAGCACTTCCTATGAGCTGACTGCTCAGCTCCCTCGCGCACCGCAAAGTGAGGCTGGGAGCTGGAAGATGACGTCATATTCCGGCTCCCAGCCTCACTCTGCAGCCGGCGCGCGAGGGAGCTGAGCAGTCAGCTCATAGGAAGTGCTCCCTCGCTGGCCGGCCGCCTGACCTGCAGCCACTGGACCACCAGGGAGAGAGACCCCAGCCCCCCAGCGCTCCCAAAGGTAAGGAGGTTGGGGGGGGATTTAAATTTTAAAAAAAAGTTAGTGTGTGTGTGTGTTTGTGTCTGACTGTGTGTTTGTGTCTGTGTATGTGTCTGTTTGTGTCTGACTGTGTGTTTGTGTGTGTGTTTGTGTCTGACTGTTTGTGTCTGACTGTGTGTGTGTGTGTGTCTGACTGTGTGTGTGTGTCTGACTGTGTGTGTGTGTTTGTGTCTGACTGTGTGTGTCTGTGTGTGTGTTGTGTGTGTGTATGTGTCTGACTGTGTGTGTGTATGTGTCTGACTGTGTGTGTGTGTTTTGTGTATGTGTCTGGACTGTGTGTGTGTGTGTGTGTGTCTGACTGTGTGTGTGTGTATTTAGAAGGTGGGGCGGGGAAGGGTTGGGTGGGGGTGGCGCGGGGGGGGGGCGCCTGAGTTTTGTCCTGCCTAGGGCAGCACAAAACCAGGATACACCACTGGTCCTGGCATTCATGTGGATGCCAATTTGACACGTACCACCTACCTAGAAATTGTTGCAGACCACGTACACCCCTTGATGGCAATTTTGGTCCCTGGAAGCAGTGACATGTTTCAGCAGGATAATGCAGACTGCAGCACTGTAAAAATTGTTCAGCAGGGTGGCGGGGCCTGGCGACCAGACGTGCTTTGCTTGAGCTCCTCGTCTGGCCCCAACATTAGCCTAGGTTTTAACCATATCTTGCTGCTGACTTGCATCCGGTGAAAACATACTGGAGCTCTGACAGACCGGGTTCACACAACAGCGGTCGGAATCTGAGATTGAGGCAGAAACAACTGGAGGGGGCGGTGCGGCCTAGTCGACCCATGGAGTGGGAGAGACGGCAGCTCTCCCAGCCCGGAGGGTCCTGGACACGTGTTGAAACCTCTTAGAGCCCCGTTACCCCCCCCCCCTTTGGACCGATGGGGGTTATCCCGGTCCCCACCAGGCAAGCTCGCATCTTCACACCTCTTCTGTGTGGCTAAACATCGAAGGCAAACGGCTCCCACGCTGTCACATTAAAATGGCCAATGGCGAAGCAACGGTTCCACAGACCGAGAGAGGAAACCTTCTGTGGTGCACTGAATTGGTGCCCAAGACTCACCTAGCCCGAGCAAACACCATGGGGGATCCCTCGATGGCACTCCACCTCCTCAAAAATCACCCCAGGAAAAGGCTTCAAAACAGGCAAGCGCCACAGCAGCCTGCATATCCATGCCTGCCTACACTGCAGCGGCATCAATGCCTGCCTACACTGCACACAGACATAATGATATGCAGACATACATTCATACTGACATACATACATACATACATACATCCATAGACATAGATGCATGCATACAGACATACATACATTCATACATACAGACATACACATACATACAGACAGACATACATACATAGACATACATGCATGCATACAGACAGGAAGACATACATAGACATACACACAGATGTACATACATACAGACATGCATGCATACAGACAGACATACATACATAGACATACATGCATACATACAGACATGCAAACAGACATACATACATACACATACATACATACATACATACAGACATACATACATAGACATACATACAGACATACATACAGACATACATACATAGACATACATGCATGCATACAGACAGAAATACATGCAAACAGACATACAGACCTACAGACATACATACAGACATACAAGCATGCAGACATACATACATACATACATACACATACATACAGACAGACATACATACACAGACATACAGACATACATGCATGCATACATACAGACATACATACATACATACACATACATACAGACAGACATACACATACAGACAGACATGCATACAGACAGACATACATAGACATACATGCATTCAGACAGACATACATAGACATACATGCATACATACAGACAGACATACACAAGCATACAGACAGACAGACAGACATACAGACAGACAGACATACATGCATACAAACATACATACAGACATACATGCATACATACACATACAGACAGACATACAGACAGACACATACATACACAGACATACATACATACATACAGACAGACAGACATACAAAGACATACACACAGATATACATACAGACAGACATACACACAGACATGCATGCATAAAGACAGACATACATACATAGACATACATACATACAGACAGACATGCATACAGACATACATACATACACATACAGACAGACATACAGACAGACATACAGACAGACAAACATACATAGACATACAGACAGACATACATACATAAACATACATACAGACATACATACATACAGATAGACATACATACATACATACATAGACATACATGCATGCATACAGACATACATACATACAGACAGACACACATGCAAGCAGACATACATACAGACATACAGACAGACATACATACAGATATACAAGCATGCAGACATACATACATACACATACATACAGACAGACATACATACATACATACACAGACATACATGTATGCATACATACATACATACAGACAGACATACACATACATACAGGCAGACATACAGACAGACATAGACATACATACAGACAGACATACATGCATACAGACAGACATACATAGACATACATGCAGACAGACAGACATACAGACAGACAGACATACAGACAGACATACATACATGCATACAGACATACATGCATACAGCCATACATACAGACATACATGCATACATACACATACATACATACAGACAGATATAAGTGGCTGTACATACATACCGACAGACATACATACATATACACACATACATACAGACAGACATACATGCATACATACATACATATACATACATACATACAGACAGACATACACAGACATACATACAGACAGACATACATACATATACATACATACATACATACAGATAGACATACATGCATACAGACATACATACAGACAGACATACAGACATACATGCATACAGACATACATACAGACAGACATACAGACATACATGCATACAGACATACATACATACACATACATACAGACATACATACATGCATACAGACATACATACATACACATACATACAGACATACATACATGCATACAGACATACATACATACACATACATGCAGAC